>JBBYHQ010300425.1:0-19564 GCA_038382645.1 Spergularia azorica | reverse complement strand
GCAGTTTTACTCACCAACACTGTGAAGGCACATTTGCATTGTGATCAATGTGAGGCTGACTTCCGGAGGAAGTTACTACGGCACAAAGGTAAATATTTTTCGCCCTTTGATAGGTTTTACTTGTTGCCAAGGAGCTGGTTGACGAAGGTCTTTCTTCTCCGCTTGTGTACAGGGATCTATAATGTCAAATCAGATATGAAAGCTCAGACACTCACCGTAGAGGGAATTATCGAAGGCGAAAAACTAGTGAAGCACATACGAGAGAAGCTCCGGAAGCATGCAGAAATCGTAAGCACCAAGGAGATAAAGAAGGAAGAGAAGGTCGAAAAGAAGGAAGAAAAGAAAGAAGTGGTAAAAAAAGTCGAGGAAAACAAAATCACAACAAAGGTTATAGATGTTACTGAAGTGAAAGCGGTGCAAGAGAAACTCAAAGCCAGCAATACTCCTTATGTGATTCACTATGTTTACGCCCCTCAATGGTTCAGTGACGAAGATCCAAATGCTTGTTCTATAATGTAGGAGAGAAAGACATTATATCATATAGCTATGGCTGCATCTATACTGCCACACAGCCTATTACTTGTGTGCGCGTGCGTGTTTGTTTTCCAAACTCTCTGTTACATCATTCATTTATGTAAATATATATACACACACATCGGAATTGGAGGATACATTAAGCTTCCTAATGCTCTGTATGCATTGTATATTTCTAGCTTCGTACCATTGTATATTTATGAAAATTCTGCTGGGTCTTCATGGAATGCTAATATTGGCATGTTTGGCGCATTGAATCACTTGTTGAAGCACTGCAGTTCAGATTCAGTATGCAATAATCGTTTCTCGATTTCATAGTGAGCTACGGTTGAGAAACATAGGCACAGAGCCATGGTTCTTACTTGTAATTAATAGTAAAAAAGAAATACTAAAATCTTAATAGATGAACTCACACAACAAAACTTGTATGCATTCGCTCATGAAATGAGATGGGAGTATTATTGATAGTTTGATACAAGATTCGGGGAACAGTTCCTTGTGTGTCGAATTGATATATAACTCTAATTATGTATCATACATTCTCAAGATCTAGTATTTCAAACATGTCTATTTTCCAAAATCAAGAGACAATTCAGTTTGTTGAAAGTGATGCTGCCTATGTAAGACGCAGTTCTTAGGGGGTTGAACGATATTGCTTAGTGGCTGCCACTTCAGTAGATTTCTTCGACTTTTCTCAGAACGTATTTGACAGTCTAGTGAAAAGGAAGGCTTTCCGGAATCAATCCTTTACTCTTCAAATAGTAAGCAGCAATGGCGAGGAGTATGATCAACAGAATGATCCAAGAACTGAAACCTGCATTTAACAGCACACAGTCAGGGGACCGTAGCTTTTTAGATACTCCAAAAGTGTTGAGCACAAAACACTGAAAGCATTTTACTCAAGCTGAGTTGTGACTAGAGTGCTCAAGGTGGGTATTGAGTTTGAAAGATTTTGAGAAGCTGTGCACAGAAAAGGTCAAGGTAGAAAGTACGAGAGTTTGATCTACGAAATACAGTCTGCAGACCAAGAACTTCTAATTTTTTCAGGCCATCTTCTTGTCAGGGAATTTTTTGAACTGGCAGTAATTATTTGAGCCAAAAAGTTCTAAAGACGAGGAATACAACATGACTACGGCAGCAGTGGGGCTTTGGTTGGCCTTGAAAATTTCTGTGAAGTGTGAACCAATAAACTGGGCTTCTCGTTTCTGCTGTAATTGACAAGAGGGTTGTAGTGATCATGGAATACCAATACTATCAAATCGGAATTCTTATTTGGATGAAAATAGGCTTGTGGTGAATCAAATGGACATGCACCTCTCAAAGTTTTCCTTTGAGCCAATGCGTAAGAAAATTGAAATGATAGCACAAGTAGGCATGAGGAAGATAGAATTTATCAACCTCAGAATGCATGAGATTGTTTTGAATTTTGAAAGGAGAATGCATGTCAGTAATAATCAGAGTAGAATAAGCACAAACCTTTAGGGGTTCTGTCCTGAACAACAGTTACTCTCACGCTTGAATCCATCGATGCCGAACACAGAGCCCTGAACATGAACCTCAATGTCAACATGAATTCTAAAACACAAAAGGTGTTAAAACATATATAGATGCTTTTTTTAGTAAACCTTGAATCGCGTGAGAACGTCAATGCAGTTACTAGGCCCAGGTGTGCCTTCTTCGAAGTCATTCGTAACCTCATGTTTGACGTGTCCAATATCAGAATGTCACCTTCATTAGTCCCGCTACAAGTTAAAAATAAGTGAGAAAAAATTTAAGCATGAGGTTACCAGGCAACAGCTTAAACATGCTTTTTGGCAAGACGTAATTTTTTCGGCAAGTGCCCCAGAGGCCCAGACCTAAATACAAGAGTATAAATGGAAAGACACATTTAGTAAACACATCCCCATTCAGATTCACCTTCCCCTTGGTAACATTCACAGCTTCCAAAAGGGAGGATAAACATCAAAGGGGCGAGTAGAAAGGACAAGACCTGAACAAATTCAGGCCATAAAAGCTCACATATTGACATTCACATAGTTGCAGAAAAGCAAAAATAAGCCACAGCAACGAAAGCATAATCCCAAAACGCTAGAGCAGCCAATTTAAAGATGCAAGAAGTTTACAAACATTTCTAGGAAGACAATGGACCAAGGCAAAATCAAGCAAATTGAACAAAAGTGGCAAGAGAGACTAACACTATAAAATATACACAATTTAAGCAGAGGAAACAGATGTAGAAGGAAGTAATTACACGGCTAGAAGCTTTCCATCAATTGAGACATCAAAAGCAGTAACTGAATCACGGACAATTTGCTTCGAGCTTATCCTTTTCCAGGTGTCAGTTCCCAATGTTATTACATTTACACCTTTACCTAAAATACAATGTAAATCAATGCTTATAAATCCGTACTTCAGATTCCATATGGAACCTAAAATTATAGAAATAGTATAAGATACCTTGAAATGCTATGATACTGACGACCTGATCCCTATCACTACTTTGAGAAAACCTACAGAACCTAAAAACTTCATCCTGTACATAGCAAGATACAACAATTAGCAGTCACGACAAAGTACACTAGGCTTTAGGGAGAACAAGATAGGATGAGAATATTAGAGAAAGCTGTGGAAAACACGGATATATGAGGTGCTTCAATGAATGGCCCATGGAAAGTCCATGCGCCTGTCTTGTAACTGATATGGTAATGGAACCCAATTTAACAAGTGTACGTCTACCTTAAACGTTAAATGACCAGAGAAAAACTAGGGTTTACTTCTCACCTTCTCCTTGGGTAAAGTTCTGACGACTTTAGATGTAGTTACATCCCATACCGTGCAAGGGCCACCACTTCCCAAGCTAACAAGATACTTTCCATCCATACTGCAAAATAAGGATTCAACCAAGTATGTAATTAATTGTAAATTTAATCCGGAAGCTTCAGATGAGACTATATCAGAGAACAAATACAACAGGTACTAACCTGAAATGTAGGTCTTTCACAACTTTATAGGCTTCACCCTCATCAACTAGGATTTCCATACTAGGCCACTTGAAGACCCTCAATTTGCCATCCTGTACTGCAAAAAGGTTGCCAAACAATAACATATTTTGTATTGCAAGTATTTGCACCATGATAAATTGCGGCAAATTCTTCGAGGTAATTCCTTAGACATCCATTTTATATAGAATTTGCCTGAATTTTTATTCTCGTATACATTAACACAACTGATACATCCAATAAAAACCTCAGATATACTTTCATCAAGTCTCTCTCTCTTTTTTTTTTTTTTGTTGGTACAATTCTCTATTCTACCAAAACTATAGATGTTATGAACTCAAAGGGAAAATCACTGTACAGTAAAGTACCAGTACGACAAATTACAATCAAGGCCCACACCTTCTGTTGTTTAGGACAGAAATTAGAGGAAGCTAGCCGATCAACCAAAAGGATGGATGTTTTCTAGACCAACTAAAGAGCAAACAACATCAACCTTTCAAGTTTCAAGCACACAGAAAGTGACTGTTCATTGCCCCAGCATCAAATTGTAGATGTCATCAAATTTCCAGATGCCAGAAGTGTCCACAGTTCTTTAAAAGCTATCACAATCTGCTACTCTATTATATACCCTTTCCATATTTCTGCTTACTTAAATTCCTTAAAGGTCACATGACATCATATCCAGGAATTAATAAAACTTCAGGATTGTTCACATAACATTTCCCATAGACCCACCACAGGTAACAACGGGAGACAGATCTCAAAAACATATTAACCGCATCATTAAAAATAAGAAAAAAGTGGGTAACATATTACCAAAACATCAGAAGGGCATGTAGCAGGGGAAGAAATATGTAAGTTAGCAAACATACCTCACCACCAACAGCAAGCAGAGAACCATCCTCACTGAAGGCCAAAGCCAATTGTTGTCCGACATTTTTCAACTGAGTTAGTACGCGGTCAGATGATCTTAGACCTAGATTACCATTTTCAACAGTTTCCCAATCAAACCACCTACACATCAACACCATACATACAGATTAACAATCAGACAGTTGAATATGCTCGATTTCTCACACACAAGACTTTAACAGTGTAATTCAAAACCACCATCATATCCAATCCGACAATAAACATATGAGCTGCATTTCGGCTAATCAACTAGACTGTCATTCTCTCTTCACTCAATTACTCACACAGACGATAACTCATAATGATAACCGTCCTTTCAAAAGTTCAAACTACAGGAAAATGTACTGCATTCTAATCATTTAACCAATCGTTGCCATTACCTCCCTAAAACCAAATGCTACATAGCTAACTCAAGCCGAAATGCCTAAACTCCGAGAGTAAAGAAAGTACCGGCAACTTTCCGGAAATGAACAAATGAGGCCGTCTCCTCGAGGATGAACAGCCATTCTGTATGGCAAATCAGCACCTGTTCCATGCCTAAGTACCTGAAATAATTCAAACATAAATCTTATAAAAAAAATCACTCCAAAATTTTGCAGCCACAAAGCTGTCCACAGCTAACATCTAAATCAATGGCGAAAAGATAGCGTCTTTTCGACGATCTCGAAACACACAACATGGGTATACGATGAGACGGTCTCACAATAACCTAAAATTTGCTGAAGGTTTCACTGAATCTCATCGCCGGACCAAATTACCGTAGTTTTCATCAAAAAATTACAGCATCAAAATCCTAATTACCGCCATTTTCATCAAAAATTACAGCATAAACATCCTAATTACCTCAACAATACGAAATTAGCGAAATAAATAATCATGAAGGTCATAATCATGAATTTGAAGCGAATTGATTAATTTGATAATATAATTAGGTTACGATAAGAGAGAGAGGAGAAATTACAGGTTCGGAGGAGAGAGAATCGGAGGAGCGATCAAATTGGGTGAGGAGGAGAGCATTGGGAATGCCGCTGTTGCCTTCGCCACCGCCGCCGGAGAGGACAAGGTATTCCGGCGGGGTGGAAGGAGTTTGAACGTCGCCGGAGTTTTCGTCGGTTGCTTTGTCGTCAGCGGCGGATCTGACGGCGGAGTGTGGCACCCAGGCGGCGCCGTAGAGTGGTACGCCGTATCTCTGAATATTGTGAGCTTCCATTATTCTCTCACACTAATTTTTCACTCTCTTTGAGATTTCAATCGGAAAATTTTTGAATCGTAACTCGTAAGCTTCTGTTTTTGGAGAATAAATACTTTTTTTCTACAAGCTGTACAAGTCAATGGAATGGAGTATCATGCAATTAACTTTTTTGACTAATTAAAAAGATGGAGTTGATTGGTATGATGATCGAAATTTCAGACATTAGGTGTTGGTTACGAGTCGAATCGAGTTAAACTCTAGTCTTGCTTGGCTCTAGCCCGCAAAGTATTGGGATAGGTCGAACTTCAGTTGGAACTTGGAAGTCTTGAACCGTGGTGGCAAGTTTGCAAATTTCGAGGGAAACTATCGGATCAAGCTCGAGCTAATTCAAGCTCTACATTCGAGCAGAGTTGTTAGTTACTTCTATTCGACTTGTCTGATTAAAGTACTAAAGCAAAGCTCGAACATAAGGTAAGTTAACTAGAATGGATCTCGAGTTACTCACAAATTGATCTCGTAGGAGAGTTGCTGAAACATAGTGACTAATAAATGACAAATGGGTCGTCGGGTCAGTTTCGGGTCGGGTTATGTTGGGTCAGTTCGTATCAGGTTGGGTTATACCGGATCAAATGATCCTTCGCGCCGGTTACGTGTTATTATCGAGGACATTCTGTACCGGATCGGGTCTGGTCACAATCAGTTTTAGTTACTGATGGTCATCTATGAACGTCAACTCAATTTTTGGCATCACGACTATTCACGAGTCGGGTCATTGTCGGGTAAGGGAAGATCGGGTCGGTTACGGGTCGTGTCATCATTGAGTCGGATATTATTGATCACAATTTCGGATCTTATTGGGTCAATGGATCCGGTCGGGTCAGGTTTGCCAGCCCTATTAATCCCAAGCCCAATATGTGTAAATAGCCCAATATTCAACCACGTGAGGGTCACGTGATAATCTGTTCTCTCTCTCTCACTTATCTATCTTCATTATCTGCTTCGCACTCTTTTTCACTTTCATTGCAAAATTTTCAGCCTAAGTTCCCCACTCAAGAGTGGTATGTGTTCCTCCCAATTCTTCCATTTTGCTTCAATTTTGTCTTCCTAATCTTTATTTCATGTAATTTGTTGCTTCTTTTATACGTTTGTGCACAAAAGTTTTGATTTTTTCCAGTTAGTACTAATAATCTACTACTTTCCAGCATCTGGGTCACAATTTTTGTCTGAAATTTCAATTCTTTAGTGTTTATGGCCCATTTTTAGATTAATATCATTCTGGATTTTTTCAGAATGTGGGTTTTTGTAGTGTTCATAAGTTCATTAGTAGAAATTATTCATGTTTGTAATTTCCTGATTGAATATAATGCTAAGTTTAGTGGTATGATAACATAACAATTGATTTTCGAAGAGTTCCCGGTCGTCGTCTTTGTTTAGAGAGTGAAAATTGTTGCTGAAGCCAGTAATTTTTGTGTATGTACTGGCTTTCTATAACTTTTTTTTGGGTGAATTAAGTTTGATATAGTTGTCGGGCTTAACCAACGAGGTTGTGCTGCATAAAAGTTGTTATCTTGCTTGTTTTGGTTATGATTTTATGATATTTGTTGATTTGGCTTCTATTTTTGTGGGGTTTGTATGTTTTCCAGTGCCATGGCAGTAGCCTCTCCTTCATTGTCTATTAAAAGCAGTAGCTGTACTTATTCTAGCAGTAATCGTCAGCTGCATTATCCAAGAAATGTACCTTCGTCGTTTTCTTTCAAGGTTACTCCTAAGTGCCAGTCATTGCGCCTGTCTTCCTCGTTTCTTTGTTCCCCGAGTCAGGCTATTAAATTGAAATCGAGTGCCTCTAGGTCTGGGCAGCAGGTGAAGTCTGTGGGTGGATTGGGGATAAAGATGATGAGTGTGGAGGCAGGTGTTGGTGTTATGGCTACCAAGCTAGGGATGATGAGTTTCTTTGAGGAGAACGGGACTGTGGTGCCCGTCACTGTGATAGGTTTTAAGGAAGGGAATATAGTGACTCAGGTTAAGACGGAATCAACTGATGGGTATAATGCTGTGCAAGTGGGGTATGAGAGGCTAAGGGATCGCAAACTTACCAAGCCGGAAATGGGACATTTGAACAAGTCTAATGTGATTCCTCTTCGTCATCTGCAAGAGTTCCGGCTTGTTTCTGTGGATGGGTTTAGTACAAACCAGAAGCTTACGTTCGAGGAGCTGTTCAAGGAAGGTGACCTGATTGATGTGTCTGGTACAACCATCGGGAAAGGATTCCAAGGTCTCTTTCTTCATGCCTTCTACTTTCTTGTGTTTCTTTCAAGTGTTTTATTGATCAATTTTTCACAAGAGTTTCAAAACATGTCACGAAGTCTTTAATGGGTCTGTAGGAAAGCTTTTTAAGTTATAGTGAGTGCTGTAGGAAGTTATCCACCATCCAGAAAGTGAGTAAATTTGAGGGCATTTGAGCAAGTGATCTTAGGGTTTTATGTGTGAATAAGAGTATTTCTTAGAGAATAATTGTTGTCAAACTGCTCCTTTAGGGCACTAGTTAATTAACTGCTGAAAGGATGCTGACAAGGCCTGTAAAAATTGTCGTCGGACTCTTTTTGAGGAGCTTAAGATTGAGTAGTGTTTTGTTTATGCATTTCATCTAGTTTATCTTGGAGCATAGTTTACTTTATACTGGCAAGTGGCAAATACCTCGTGCTACTTGCATTCAGTGCTTCCTTGATTTGCTTCCCACATTAAAGCGATATGGTCGTATAGCATATTTGGATGTGTGTTTTGTTCAATGACTGCAAATGCAAGGAAGAGTGTCTTGGAGGTTCTGCCACCCTCTCAGCCACCTGTACCTCCTGTTTTACTGGCTGAGATTAGGGTTAAAAGAAAAAAAAAAAACTTTTGACATTGTAAACAACCTAAGTTTCTGATTTCTGAATCTCCACTTCCTATGTTACTGGATAAAGTGATCGGCATTAAGATTGATTGAACTCAACATTTGGGCATTGGTGTGCATTATAGGTCTATACTTGCTCTGTGCTTGTTTTTGACCTTGGTCTGTACTTGGAATTTCATTTTGAATATCTTCTACCACTGTTTTTCCCTTTTTTTTTGGTCAAATCTGTCCAATGATGAGGAACTTGATGTTTGAAAGAGGGTGAATTCTCTGCGCCGCTTTTGATGTGTTTTTGCATTGTCCAGGTGGAATCAAAAGACATAACTTCAAGAGAGGTCTGATGACTCACGGATCGAAAAGTCACAGAGCCTTGGGATCCATTGGAGCTGGTACCACTCCAGGGCACGTCTACAAAGGAAAGAAAATGCCTGGAAGAATGGGTGGAACAAACACAAAGATCCGAAAACTGAAGATCATGAAAATCGACAGTGAGCTTAATGTCGTCATGCTCAAAGGCGCTGTTCCTGGTAAGCCAGGAAACCTGTTACGGCTAGCCCCTGCAAAGATCGTTGGGAAAAACATCCCCAAGAATTAGACACTTCCACTACCCTCTTTTTGTAGATCTTTTGTTGTTTGTGTACTACTGGAACTGAGAACATGCTGAAGTGAGTATTTTTCATGTATATCTACATCTGCTCAAACTCTTTCCCGTGTCATGTTTGCAACGTCTTTATATTGTAATATTGCTTCCCGATTATCAGTTGAAGCTTCTTATCGAGATTCAGATGCTTCCATTTTCGACAACAGCTAATTCTGCCTTTAGACGAAGATCATAAGTTTGTTCATTTTATTTCCTGTTCTGGAATATTTGATCTCATCTCTGCTGGACTTGGAAAGATTAATGAATGAGGTTGCTTGTTCTACAATCCCCCACCTATTTCCAGATTTTAGATATTCTGTTCTACCTCAATTTCCAGCACAGAAGTCTCAGATCCGGGAACATTTAATTGCAAGGGTTTGACCCCATAAAATTATGCAATCATGACAAAGATTTTAACTGAAAATGTGATAATTATTACTCTACAAGTCAATATGAATATTAAGTCCCACATTAATAATGAAGAATAGATACTGCAACTATGCATCAACTTTATCATGATCGGGTTCTTTTTTTTTTTTGGTACAGTCATGATAGGGTTCTTAACATCAAACTTATTCTTTACATGTTTAATTCCATTCAAAGAGGATCAAAAACAGAAACAACAACGACAACAACAAAGCCTTGGCCCTAGAATGTTCTAGGGCCGAAATGAGAACAAAAACAAACCAACGACACGAAACAAGAAAAATGACTAATGAGATGCTAGCCAAGGGTAACCACTTGGATTATTAGAAGAATTTAGGTCCATGAAAGTTGTCAACTTGATGAGGAAGACAAAACCCTTCAACTCTAGCCTCAATAGACTTAATATCAAAGTGTTCCGAAACCCCAACACTGTTGCTATCCATGCTCAAAACTGAAGAAGAGTTACTCTTTTCCAAGAACAATGCTTGGTTAGCCACACTTTTCTTAAGATCTTCCATCGATGCACTTAAAACCGCGAGTTCGTCCAAACCTAGCTTATCGATAGGAGCCTCCCACCACCATTGGGACTGGCTCGATTTCCTCATGTTGGTAAACACGTCTCCCCTGCTCTTCTCGGCCTCGAGAAGGTCAGAAATCTTAGTCAATTGCGAGTTGAGCTCGCGTAGGCTAGCACATTGTGGAACACCCTCGGATTTGTAAGGAGGATTATTCGCGTGAGAGGGTGTGTTACGGGTCAGAAATCGATTCACTAAGGTTTCGACATTAGGGTACCCAAAAGAGAAAATCTTTTGGCCAGGGGAAAAGACTATAATGAAGGCCTCTACTCCACAAAGAGTGCATATTTCACTAGCCTTTTTAAAGAGGCCTAGACGACGTTTAGAGAAGGTAACTTGACGATGGCTAGGGTTTTTAATCCTAACCATCTTAATCTTTTGACGACCTCTTGATTCCTTCTTAATCGGCATTGCAAAAATCGGAAAGAGTTATATTAGCTAGAGAATTAGAGTGATGAAGAAATTTTGTTGTGTGAAATGTTGTGGAAGAGGGATCATCATGGGAGTATATATAGTAGTAAGCTATGCTTAAATCATAACTATTATATCAATAATTGTAGATATAGGAGTTACAAAAATCTTATCTAATTAATATTTTTCTCATTATGGAGATTCATTTACTTCTAAGTAGCCAACTAAACTTGTCGTCAAATGCAGTAATTTTTTCATCAAATGCACACTGTGACACACTGACACTGCCTTAATTCTCAGGTAAAAGAACATAGAAAAGCATATTTGTTCAACATAACACTGTAAAAACTACAAGTAATTAACATGTTCAATGGAAAAATTACGTCAATTAGTAATTATGTATTTACTTTAATGGTTAATTGGACATTTTAATGATAATGGTGCCTTGCTTTGGATTCCTTCTTTCTCCCATTCTTCTGTTTGAACGTTTATTTTTTGGCTTGATTAGTCCTATGACTAATTAAGCTTGTACGTAAAGCTTTATAGGTGTGCATTTCATTACAAAATGATAACTCATATTAAAGATCGATAAGAAGTAACAATCCAATGCAACATAGTCATCATCGAGTAAGTATGCATTTCATTTGTTCACGACGATGTGATATGTTTCCTAAAGGAAAAGATATGTATGTAGTAACAAATTCGTGTATTTGGTCACGAGTTGAGTCGATTATGAAATTGTGATTCGATTTTAACTTAGATGGAAGCAAATCGTTTACCACGTAATTACATGGCCAAAAGCAATTGTGAATTTTGTATGCAATTACATTACCATATAATAATTGATTCGATGATGTCTTTGCCTAGTGATCAAGATATGTACTCAATACTCCGTACACATCCATGATATCATCAATTTGTCTAAATCGCAAGAGGTGTGATAATTAATTGTCCTACATAAGTGTAAATCATGTAAGAAATAATCTATAACAGAAAAGGTTGAACCCCGTGTAGATAAGAGTTGGGAGAAAGTGTGGAGTTCGAGTTGTGCACCTCGTGTCAAATTTTTCATGTGGCTTTTGAAATTGAACAAACTGCCTTTTTGTCCACAGTTAATTGAAAATAACCTTCATATATTTCGGGACTGCCCTCGAACCTTAGAAGTTTGGGAACCCCTTAATTTGGAGCCGTCTTGGTTCCAATTAGATGAGGGTGTTTGGCTGACTCGTAACTTGAGCCAGAGCTCGAGCTCGTTTGAGAACTGGCCATCCATTTTCAGTGTGGTTTGTTTGCTTCTCTGGAAGAGGAGAAATTCCTGGATCTTTGATAGGAAAAACATTTCTGAAAATACGCTTCTCCCATTAGCCAAAACACTAGCTTACAAATACTCTCATCCCCCAACTGTTCTTCAACAGCCATCTGCCACACTTCTTAAAAACAGCCTATCTCCTCTCCCTTGGTCCAAGCCGGTTATGTTAGTTTACAGATGCGTCATTTGTGGAAGGGAACAAATCTGCAGGGATAGCTACTTGTATCCTTGATTACGATGGTCGATGGAGTAAGGGTATTGTCGCCCATGTCTATGCGACTGATGCTACTTTAGCTGAAGGTCTTGCGGTCCTTATGGGATTGAGTTGGATGAAACATCACAATAGAAATGATTTTACTGTCTTATGTGATTGTGAGTTGGTAGTCCATGGGATTGGGGAAATAGACCAACCCATGGATCGGTTAGCTAACATCTATTTGAAATGTAGAGAGCTCCGAATGGAACTCCATGCGAGTATAGAGACTGTCAACAGGAGGCACAACACGGTGGCGGATCATATGGAGAGGGAAGCAAGAGTGATTCTTCCTCGGACAACTTTGCAGTCTACTGAAGATTTCGGTCAAGTTGAAGTCGGCATCTCAGACATTGTTGGATTAGATAATTTCTTTGATGACGAACTTATTATTTTGCCTCATTTGGAGGATGTAATAAACAGTAGTTAAGTTTTCTTTTCTCGTCGTTGTACCAAAAAAAAAAAAGGTTGAACCTAAGCATTTTTTCACAACTCGATACAAGAAGTATTATAACAATTCGTCATCGGTTATTCTAGAATTTCAATCTTGTGCGATAGATAAACAAAATAAGATGTTAAAAACAATGGAGGAAAGCCAAGTCAACCAGCCAGTTGTAGAATTTGTAAGACAGTAAGAGTGTGGAACAAGCCCTATAGCAAAGTGATCTTTCTAGATATGTCTATATACGTGATATTTTCTCATAAAAACTCTTTAGCAAAGTCAACAAGCATTTTTGATAATAAGCACATTGATTATATAGAAGGATAGGAGAAATGGAGGCAATAGCAAAGCAAATGGGAAGGGTAGGGTTGAATAATCATGATCATGATCATGATCATAGTCGTCGATCGACCGATGTCGAAAATGGTCATGATCGTCATGATGCTAAGGAGCACCAGGGAGGGAAGATGTACAACAATGGGAAGAAGAACATGAGAAGACAATGTTGAGAACACCAGCTGATATTTATGAATACTCATCTTTCTATTCCTTTATTCTTGACATGCCTGGCCTTGATGCCCAAAATATTAAGGTATACATGCTACTTTTATCATCACATTTTACTTCCATATGCTTATGTATACCCTTCTATGTATCCTAAGAACTACTCTCAGTTTCTTTGAATTCTTCGTCTTTTGTTTTGTTTTTTTCATTCATATACTTAAGCCAAACTTAAAGGTTCAATGGAACGGAAAGCGTATGCATGTCGTGTTAGTAATAGTCGATAGGTTATAGGTACACCATACACACATGTGTATTACATTCAACTTTTTAATTTCGGAAGAAAGTTCTCTCAGTTAGTTACCTATGATTGTATTATGAAACCTATTAGTCAATGAAAGGAGGTTTGTTTAAGTCTTCAAGTCGTGATTAAAATGTACGTACAATAGGTTTCAGATTTGATTCTCCACTGTCGACATTGCACTTTGATATAAACCAAGAAAAAGTTATAAGTTGCATATATCACTCTAAAGGCCTAACCAATTTCTTTAATAAAATGCTGCTTTATTCATGCTAATTCGAGGCAAACTGCGAATTATATATGGTGATGCGCAGGTGAAGTTAGAGAATGGCATACTTCATGTGACAGGGAAGAAGAAGAAGCAGCAGCAGACGGGAGCGGCCGAGAATGGCGACGACGAAGTGATTAGGGTGATAAGGATAGAGAGGAGGAGAGCAAGATACATGAGGAAGTTCAGTCTGCCAGCAGATGCCACCCATGAAGATGTCAAGGCTACCTACAAAGATGGAGTGCTCTCCATTACTGTTGCTAAGAAGAATTCCTTGGAAAAGTCCACTCCCAACTCTTACACTAATGTCTCTGTATCTTAAAATATACTCCAGACTATTAATTAATTTATCTTCTTCCTTACCATTTATTTAAATTTCTTAATTGTTTTGGTAATTAGTTTGGTCTATATTAGTCATATGATCATACTGTTCTTGTCTTCTTGATGTACTATGTACATTTGTGTAATGAAAGATTTCGAGTGTAGTCCGTAATAAATCGAAACACATTTTTTATTTATAGTTAGACAAAAGGATACATGGTCAGATTTAGTTACATTGCCAAGGTCGCTAAGAATATCAGAATAATACACGGAGTGAGACATGAAGTAAGATAAAAGGATCACTACTCGCATAAGGGCAAAAAATACAAGTACAAGAATACACAGGCTTTGCTGATAACTTCTTACCATGAAAGCATGTGAGTCTATACAAAGTTCGGAACCAGGGCCGTGTTTCATTACAGGCCGGGCTAGAGGCTGCCGTATATATAAAGATGAAGAGCAAACTAAACACAGGGATACCAACAAAAGGAACACAATGATTCAATACATGCCTGCGCAAAGGATGGGAGATGGGCTTAATGTTGGGTTATATGACAGGTTCTGGCAGAGCAGCACACCGTAACACTGTTGACCTCACTTCTGCAAGCCTTGTAGCTGGAGAGCTAAGCTAAGCAAGGTCTCAAGGCACCGACATGAGCATCCTGCTCTTTAAGAAAAAGAGTGTATGAGACCTTGAATGTCGAATTCTGACTTCTTCCAAGGGTAGGGCTGTCGTGGGTGAGTTCAAGGCGCTGAATTCTCCTGAGTATTGTGGCTGCTTTTATGAGGTACAACATTCTCAGAGAAGACAAAACTGTTTGCAGCACGAAGCACATTGGCAATTTGCAAAATCGCAGACTGGACTTCTGAAGATGCAGGATCAACAGATTCTGGAAGACAAGGCAGACACTGGGGAATGCATTCGGCCTTGTTATGTGTAGGAGCATAAAGAGCCAGCACTGCCCGGCAAAATATGAACCTGCATGTCAAACAAGGCATTTTAAATAAAAAGATTTCCCATCTCTCTCCTGACTGTCAGAGTTCTTAAAGACTTGAACTACCTCTGATCACTCACAATTGACAATCCACTGAAAGGAGGAATAAAGAACGACACGCAAATGCTTTTATTCGCAGAATAGTGTAAAACAAATACAGTGTGGGTTACACTCGAATCACAAACTCGATTGACTGTGCATTGCTGATCACCGGACAAAGACAATTTAAAAAAAAAAATCAAGATATAGTCTTGCAGAATATTCATTTGAAGGTCAAGCTTCTTAATAAGTTGAGCTAGTCTATCAGTCTATCAGTCCTTGATCGAGAAATCTTTGAAAATGAAGCTTCGCTGCTTGAGTATTATAAATTCCTATGCAAGCTAGATAGATAAGTTTGAAAAGAATACTAGCACATACATTGATTAATTAATACAAAGGAATTTGGGGTGACAATAAAAATCAAAATTTATCAAACTGATGCAAACTTTATATTACCTAAGAAGGATCCGTCTGAGGAAAGGATCACAGAAAACTTGACACCAGACAGGGTCAAGAGCGCCTGATGTTGCTAGAGTCAACCCCCAGACATTTAGAGAAGAAGAGAGGAGCTTGTTGGCATCTTCAAAAATGTCCTGTGTATCGGTCTCACAGTAAGAATTGTGTTGCTTTAATGCTACAAGAATATGTCAGGGAACAGGATGGTAAAACCCACCTTTTGAATATCGGACCCAGAGAATCCAAGAAGTAGACAGAGAGCCTGGATGGGAGCTGTCAGAAAGTTGGTAAACAGGTTTCCATTCATAGACCAAGACCATTCCCCAGTGGCAGCAGGCGGTGAAGACCTTGGAGATAAGAGCATGGCAGCTGGTTCTCCTTTCTCAGTTCCACTTAAAATCTGTGTGCAATTTACAGAATAGTCAACAGGGAGGATATCTCATCTAGTAGATAGGGCTAAGGGACTGCAATAGCAGGAGAAATTCTGTAAAGATAACTTATTTGCATTCGAATAGCTACGAGAAACTGTGATAACTTATATTTGGAAATAAGATAGAAACACACCTATAGGCTATAGCGATGATAGTCTAGTGCCAATCGAACAAGTACCAAAAACTGAGACCAAACACAAGCAAGTAATAGCTGATATTAAGGTTTTAAGTTGAATGTAAACAGATCGAAGTTCATTCATTGTCTGGATTTTGTTGTCGTGACAATTGATTCTGATTCCAAACCCATATTTCAACAAACATTTTTTTTTATGATACGGAAGAACAATAGTAATGGATCAAGACGAAAACAAAGAATGAGGATAAGAGATCCTCAATTGAGAGCTATTACAAACTATTAAAATTTTGCCCTAGAATCATGATAGTGATTCCCCAGAACATCCTAGAACCTTTTTCCCATAAAGAGGCCACATAAATAACTACTATCCCCAAAGAAAATCTACATTATGGTTCAATCCTGAAAAGAGGCAGGAGTTTCTCTGCAACCAAAGAACCCAAAAGATAGCCATAAAAGCACAACACCATAGCACTCTCTTCTCCTATTTCCTCCTAGCCTAATGTAATTTGGTTCGTAAGTGCTTCATGATTCCACAAGGACAAACAATAAAGATCGAGCAATACCACAGTTGAAGTAAAAATATAAAATTGTAGTATCCCCACAATTGTGCTGACACATCATACACATTTTCCAAAAAAAAAATAAACTTGTAGTTAACATATAACTCACAAACTACAGGAAAATTTACATCAATGCCTGTCATCAGAATGTTGAAGGGCTCTTCGTGTCCAACCCTTCAACAGCATGTGTAGTCCACAGCATCATTTTACCAATTCCAACTAAACCCATGGAACAACAAATTTCTAACAGCTTAATCTTAGTTCTGATTGGACTACTAGTCGTAACCAAACCAGATATACTGATTATAACTCATAAGGATGAGATACTTTTGCCATACATAAATATTTGAATGAAGCTAATTTCTCGCTATGTAAAATTCTTTACATGTGTCATCATGAAGAGAAAGTCCCAGTGTCTCCCTGGCCATTGCTATATCACATCTCACAAGGAGGTGGTTGCCAAACCGAGGGAAGTGATACATACTTAGCTTTCAGTGATGGCATCAATACAATAGAATGCAAAAAAAGGCCCCCTCCCCACCCAGTCCTAACAACAGTACAAAGAAAAGGGGGGGGGGGATGAAAGAGACCGAACTGAAGTATGAAGCTCAGAGAACCAGAGACTTGCCTTGAATGATCCACTACTCTCACTATCAATGATCATGAACAGTGGCTTTCTGGTGAATGGGAGCAGATCAGACGGGTAGATGAAACTGGAGCCTGAATAAACATTTGACTATTTATTAATTAAGAAAAAAATCGGGAAGAATAAAATCTACAGTTAATGATATTTCCCGTTTTGCAAATAAGCCTGTCCTTTTTATATCAGGACTGTAAATGTTCATCACTGCATAAACTTTACGTCAGGATTAAGAGTACCTTCATTTCCACGGGAACCAATATGTACAGAGTCTTGATGACTGTTTGAGGAAAATTCTTTGCCTTGCCCAGATGAACGACTTTGACCACCACTGATGGTCACATCCAAAGAGGAGTGAGACGGAAGGCTCTTGACATTGCCCTCAGAACCAAGGCGACTTCCAGCAATAGAGGGAGATGAAAAAGCTTGTCCACCTTTCCCTAATGATTTTTAAATTTTATGTAAGAGTCAAGATAAGACTTCTATATTTTGACATACTGGAAACAGAATCAGTGAGAGAAGATATATCCCAAAACAAACCTGACAGATAGATGAAGAGAACTCCATCAGAGGGAAGATCGTCACAAGCTGTCGCCAGTACCTGGCGTAAAAGGAACCTTACATCTGTTACACTTTTGGATCACAAATTGAGCAATAAATTTCGGATGCATTACAACGTATTCAGATGTAAAGTGATCCCATAAGCACCAATAGCTGTGGAACAGAATTGTCTGCTAAGAATCTACTGAAATGGAATAGAAGAGGGGGAGGTGCCGGGACGGGGGGAGGGGGGGCACATAGACAGAATAAAGCTGATAAAAATGAATGTTCCATGACACATACTGCGATAAAATGCGTGACTGATGGGCGATACAAGATAGCTTTTCGAGGATTAGGTGGCAAGGTCGGATCACTAATATCTTGTGAATAGTTAATGACATTGCTTTTCGTTGATCCATTTGGGCCCGGACCACTTCCTGCCTGGTAGAATGCACCAGAAGGTTCCCATTCCAGGCTCTGAAGCATTCTGTAAGTGTCAATGGTAAGTTCTGAGAATTTTACCTGCATAAAAAAATGCACATTGGAGCTAACAAATGCACGGAACACTGCCTCAATTCATATCATATACACTCATTTCCCTATAGAGGCCCCATATGACAGTCACTAAATAGACAGAGAGTAATTAATCAACAAGAAAGCAGGTCAAACCTCATTAGGGTGGTAGCTACTTAGTATTGCATCTCGCAGTCTCAAATTTCTCTTTGGGCTATGTGAGGAAACTTGTAGTAATGTGTCAGGATGAGGATCAAGAACAAGACTGTATCTCAAAGGCCTGAGGTTCAGAAAGGGAGTATCCACTTTCAGAAATTTCACTATTTCCTGTATAACGAGCTTCCATTCTCTGAAGTTAGCATCCTGTAAAACAAAACACGGGGCCATGCAATTTGTCACCACATAAATAACCAATCCAAATACTAAAAAAAGTTGAATAAACTTAGTTCATTTCTGCAGATTAAAGTAAAGTTCCAATCTGTATCATCAAGAGCTATTGATTTCACAAATTTGTACCTCGGCTCTTTCCGGGACTGAATCAGTGGGGGAGGGGGAGTGTTGCTTCAACAACATCAACATCACCCAGTGCCTTAAAATGCTCCCGCCCTATGGCGAGGTAGAAGGGGTCGGATGTACGCAAGCCTTACCCTATGTTGAAACATAGAGAGGCTGTTTACGGACGACCCATAATGAAAATTGTTCCGACAAATGCACCGATTGACTGCTACTTCACAATACAAGAAGCACAGACAACTTTGTGAGACTGTTTGCTACATTCCATCATATTTTAAAGCCAAAAAAGATTAGTCTTTGGCTTCATTGTAAACGGAAACAGGAAGACGATGCTTAGTCAATGTAAATTGTTTCATTGATTTTGTTGTGGATCCTTGTCCCCTAGTAACACAGTATCTGCTCAGGGTCTCGATGTTCATGTATAGAAACAAGAAGTGACCTTTATGCCAATCAGGATTCAAAATGTACTAGAGATGACAAGTTTAATTTAAAATTTTCGGATTTAATAGACACGTGAAATTGGAACCCTATCTGTTGTTGTAGAAGATAAGGTCACTCATAAAAGGGAAGGATCATTCAAAGTGCATGAAACAGGCCAGAAAACATAAAGAAGTTTTGCCGACAGAAGTATGTCAAGGTTGACTTTTGTTTTTTTAGAAATTCATAGAAATTGCAAACAGTATTTCAGACTTGATAACCTGGAAACTTCTTTTGCACTCATCCAGCAACATCTTCAAAAGATTGACCAGCTGATGAACCATTTCTCG
>JBBYHQ010300329.1:0-14768 GCA_038382645.1 Spergularia azorica | reverse complement strand
CCCCCCCCCCCCCCCCCCCCCCCCCCCCCCCCCCCTCCCCCCCCCCCCCCCCTCCACCCACGATAAACAACTCGCAAATAGACCCACCCTTTTCCAAAGTCGATATTAATTTATATAAAAGTTCCAAATGCACAGCTACGGACCCAACTCAGAAACCCTATCGAAAGAGACTTACCGCCAATGCTCTTTGCTGCATCCTTGAGGCTCCCAGAAAAATACTGCTGCAAAACACTTAAACTTACAGTCTTCTCTGCTGTGCTTCGTTTTTTCTCAGTTGGCCGTCTTGAAACGCTTGCCTACAATAGCAAAAAATGATTATTGCAGGTATGAAACAGCATATGTAGCAACAAGAAGCACATGTAATTAGATAAACACTGGGTAAACCATAAACACACATACACACTGATACGGAATAACAGCAGCAAATAAAAGAGCAGAAGAAGTGTTGTTCCACCATATGCAGGAAGATGGCACTTGGTTTTCTTTGAGCCATAAAGGCGGGATGTATAAAAAAATTCAATTTAGCTAGGCTATCTTGACCGACCTGGTGGTGTGGGGTCAAATGCAGCGCCGAAGGTTTACTATAGAGGTCATAATGGTGGTTAAACCACTAGAACTTGTATAGGTTTATTCTCGTAAAAAAAAATAGAGCAAAAGAAATCCTAATAAGTAAAGAAAAAAAAACAGCAAAAGAAATCCTAATTAAATTGAAAAAAGATAACATGAAGAAGCACAGCACTTTTTATATAGGGTTCGAATAAAACCATTCGCCCAGAAGTAACGGAAGCATACAGCTGTCCGAAGCACCACAAAGCTAAACCATAAACACACAAACACAGATTAAGAGCAGCAAATAAAAGAGCAAAAGAAGTCCCAATTAAATTAAAGAAGAGAACAAGGAGTACAACACCTTTTATATAGGGTTCGAACAAAACCGTTTGTCTAGAACGTCTAGAAATAATGGAAGCATACAGCTGTCTGAAGCACCAGAAAGCTAAAGTACACAGACCAGTGTAGAAACATTAACTGGTCAGTGTACCTAGGTCTATACTCAAACCACCTATCTTTCTAAATTAAAGGGAAGGGGGCACTTGTTATAAGATGCAAAGTTACCCTTTACCGATTGTAGTGACTAGTGACCACTGCAGCTTACAAAGTACCCAGATCTGACGTTAAAAAGGTGAAACAATCTTATACTAGACCTGCTATTGAAGTCCGAGTCAGAGGGAGTGTCCATAAGCACTTTCACATTACAAGCTAAGCGGACCTCAGATATTATTAGTACAAATTCATGAGTGGTATCTTAAGAGCAAAAACCATGGCAAAGAAGCCCAGGGCACAATAGACTCAAGGAATACAACAGCATCATCTTCGAAATAATGAATATATTTCTCTGAACATAAGTACCGCATACAATCAGGATTCTTTGTACTGCCAAAATGAGGAGAGTTAGTAGATGTGAAATAGTACCTGTTCAGAGGAGCAGTTTTCTTCAATGCAATCAACTTTAACTTTGGTTTTATCCAGAGACATTTGTTCATTCGACTTGCTTTGGAGAAAAAGCTGTTGAGCACCAGTTATCCGTACATCACTAGGAAAGAAGCTTTGAGTCATCCCATAATGTTCTGCCTTAGCATCCAGGGAACCCACCAGTTCTGCATCAGCAACAGTTCTCAAACTCTTGCATATTCTTTGCATAGTACCTGAGAGGCTATCCAACAAAAGTTGTTGCTCCTTGTTCCCTTTCATGTTCAGAGGTAGAAAGAATTCCAATATGTAGTCGTCATTCGCAGTATAAGTGCTCCGAAGCCTAATTGCAACAGCAGCGGTCAGTCCATACTTCCGAGCATGTTGTACTAAAGGGTATTCCTTAATATGATAATTCTTCACATCGGAGTAGAAAAAGGGGAGATTTGACTGCAAGGCTTTTCCAGCAACACCCTGGCCTTCTTCAAGAGGATGCTCTGAGCACGCATGGACAAAACCTTGCATTTCTTTATCATTCACATAGCATGTAGTCTCTTCAATGCACAATATTGACTTCTTATTCGTATTCAAATTATTCTCCCTAGCTTGAATCCTGATGATCTTCTCCCCATCTTCCTCCTCCAAAGTACATGGGATCCATGTGAGAGCCAACGGTAATCTGTGTGCATGACATACCGCTCGTAACACATCAGTTATCTCTTCTAAGGCAGTTTTCTGGTTCAGTGAAAGATGCTGCAAAATATCAAGTAAACAGAAATGTGTACTATGACATTAATTCAGCTTGCCACATAATCCCTTCTCTATTTTTCAATTTGTTGTGTACCAAGAGATATACTCCGTATAAGATAAGATGTCGACAACCAGAATAGTAAATAAATAATACCTGAGGGGGAAGCCGAGGAGGTGCAGTTGTTCTCAGGTCTACTGCCTGAAAAAAGCCAGCAAGGATAGACTTTAGAGAAGCATAGAGAAACTTGAAAAACATGTTTCATATGTGTAATGGTTTCTAAATGTAGAGCTAAAAGTTTCGGCACAAGTGCCTAAGAACAATAACAAAAAGATGGCCCCCATGTCATTTAAGAGCCTCTATCTTTAACATAAGTTTAATTGGACTCTTAGAAATTTTACCAAGCCTGTTGGTGTCATTATAAAAGCAAATGCGTTTTATGCCACTGATATTTCTTCAGATAAGGAGATGAAGATTAGACATGGCACATGATCTAGATTGACCTGGCGATTATCAGGGGCGTCGCCTATCTTATGATCAGATTGGCAAGGCCCACTATCGAATAAATCCAGTACCCGTGGCTATTAGTTAACAACGTAATGTGATCTGATATAAAGAACCCAGCTATTCAGGTCTCTCCACTTTTGGACTGAGGATAGAGACTAGAGAGAGGCACAAGAATCACGATGATTCGAAGGCTCCCATCTATGCTGAGGTCATAGGGGAAAAGATGCACCCAACTTTACCTCAGAGAGGTTCCTTCTGGATGACTAATACTGGAAGTTATAGCGAGAACTGCCTCGATCAAATGCTACTTCACAATATGAGAAGCGGAGACAACTTCGTGAGTCAAAGAATAGTGGTATTTGGCTCCATTGGAAATAGGATCGAAGCAGGCAAGTTAAACATAAATTACAACACCACCACAGACGGGCATGATGGAGCTGCACCGGAATAACTGGGTACCTCACTTCAGTTTATGTTAGTAAATGGCTTTATAGCTACAGCTACGGTGTATAATATCAAAGGGAAAAAGAAACAACCACAATTAGCCAGACCTCTTCCTCATTAGCAGCTGCACGCTCTACCGACACAGAAAAGGGGAGTGGGGGAATTATTCATGGCAAAGTAAAACAAGTTTAAAATGAAAGATGTACTCACCTCAAGAGCACGGCATACTGACTCTATTTCCAGATCAAAATTGGGCTTTTCCTTCACAGTGACAAGTTCCAACACAGCGCAGCAGGAACCCTCAGAAGGATTAAAAATAGGAATAGCAACAGATCCACGAACTTCATTTTCAAGAGCATGGTTGACGCGCAAGTATTCGGCTGAGCTATAATAGCTAATATTTGATGTCCATTCAGGGATCTTGGATATAAAAACACGACCTGGAAGCCCGGGAAAGGAACCTGGTTTTTCTTCAGCTGAAAAAGTGTACGATCTAGATACTTCACGATAGCCTAAAAGCATTTGGTCGAGCAAGTATGGCTGCTCACACGTGCTCAAAATGTTCTGATCTCCAGATCTAATAGGAACCCACATTTGTGCCAAAATTCCTCCTCCAGAAGATTCTTTAAATAAGGACAATGCACGAAGCATTTTATCGGACAGCGAATGACTAACAGGCCTAGGAACTCTGCTCTGGGATTGCAGGAAATCGTTTTCCTGTTTGGAACCAGAGTCATGTTCAACTGGAGGAACTAGAGGAGGACTACTAAACTGAGCATCCGAAGGAGGATACATAATTTTATCAACATAACTGATAGGACTTCCAAGGACATTCAGACCATTAACATTATCACAAGTCATAGGAAACGTAGCATTCTGCTGCTCTGAAAAGTTCATCTGATCATAAGAAGCATAATTTAAGGGCATTGATGAAAGAGAAGCAAACCCATAAGACGCTAACAGCTGTTCAGTCGCTGAAGGACTGTTGCACCACCCAGCATAACCTTCAAAATTCATCATCTCGGAAATGTTACCAAATTGATCTTCAGATGAATTTCTTGCTTCTCGATCAACCTCCGAGCTAACATCAGACTGAATACCAGACGATGCCCAAGAATGGATTCCTTTCTCCTTAGGAGAAAAGGAGAATTCCATTAAACCAGACAAAATGACCTACAATTCCCAGTCGAAGAAGCAATACATCAAAAACGCAGCTCAAAAGTCGGCTCCTTGACAGCAGAAATCTGCAATAGTACCATCCATTTGCATCAGTTTGACATTATTTTGACTATTGCAACAGTTTGGTTTACCATCTTGCGATTCCATCACTGAACATCACAAGACCTGATTAAAAAAATGTCAGACAAACAGGAAACTTCTATGTCAAAATTGATCTAAACAAAGTGAGAAAATAACACATAAAAAAGTTACTAAATTAAGAAACTCAAATATCTTTTCATGAGGTCAGCATCTACTACCCCCCTAATCATGTTCCACACTCCCACCAACTCAAAAGCAAAATTCTTCAACTGGGTATTCCAAAAAAAGAAAAGATGTACTGTTAATTGCCAATTAACTAAAAGTCAACTGCTATCTTAAAACAATTAAAAACAACCAACCAAAATATATAATCTCATAATATATTCCCATGAACTGAATTTTGCAAACAAAATTGCCACAAACATAATAATATAATTTACACCAAAAAAAAAAAAAAAAACAACATTCAAATTTTGAAACCAACAATTAATAGTACATCTGGTCAACTAAATGCTCAGACTTACCATAAACTACAATTAATCACATCAATTCCACAAGTTTCAATCAAAATTAGAGACAAAATCAAAATCCCACATCAAATTAATCCCCAAAATATTTGAGGGAAATTTAAAGTAGAGGAATAACCCACCTCAGAAAACACAAATTACTCCCAAAATTAGAGTAAAGATTCAAACTTTATGGTAAACAAAATTGAATGCAATAATAAGGAAATGAAGTTAAATAACTCAACAAATCAGTGGAAAAATTCGAACTTTATACTGGGAAATTCAACGCAATAATGAAATGAACACTTCTCAAATCACAACCAATCAGCAACAACAAAAAAAAAAAAAAGAAAAAAAAAAAGAGAAAGAAACCCCATTTAAAACAAAATCCCTCACCTCAACAAAACAAACGTAAACTTGACGACTTCAACATTTCTGAACTTGCGAGCACGGCAGAGGGGATAGAGAGAGGGAAACACCGACTCAGAAAACCCGACAAAAATTTGCGGACATTGAAACTCGAGATTTTCCTAAGTTGAGCACAGAAAACCAGGAAACAAAGATTAATACTCAAATACTACAGTGAGAAGAAGGAGAAGAATAAAAGAGTGGATATGTTTTGGGTATAAAAATGGGCGGCGGTCTAAAAGCATAACGACCCCCTTTTTATTATGCTGACGATTATTATGCTGACGATTATTATAGTAGTATCATGTGCTTTTATAACATTACGTGGGTTTTCTGAATTTTATGGCAGTCAAAATTATACGAGTTGAGTTTTATGAAGCAAATATTTTTGCCTCTTGTGTTAAGGATCTATATAACAGAGGCGTATTACAGAAGATTGATTGATATTAGAGGAGAAAAAGAGAGGAGGAGAGAGAGGAGAGAGAGGAGAGGGAAAATGTTTTGTCTGATAGTGAGTGTGGGTAGATCCACAAACACCGCTTTTTGATCAACATAATGACTCTTTCTGTATGTTGCCAAAATTGTTGGCGTCATCCATTGCATTTTTTTCTTTTGTTTTTTTAAACAGTGATTTGATTTACCAAATTGGCTAATCTTACTTTAGTTTCTTTATTAAAGGCTGACCGATTTGGTGTTTGTGATTCTTTGGTAATAGAAATATCATTTGTTTGGGTGGTTTCCATGTTTGGATCTCTCCTATGAGGGTAGACTATTTATGGTGTTGTTCATGGACCGTTGTTTCACGTACTCCCTCCGTTCGAGTTTAAACGCCCCATACTTAAAATACTTATGTGTTGCGGAGAGCATACACACAAATTCGTTAATCAAATTTCTAAAAAGATTACATAACAAGTTAGATATGGGACTTAACAAAAATTCGATGTAATTTTTTCGTAACGTGGGATTAGCTGTTTAGCGTGTACACCCTCTTTCGTGAGGGTGCGTTTTTGCTATGGAGTGTTTAAACTCGGACGGAGGGAGTATTTGGTTATTTGAATGGTTGTAAGTTTTGAAATTGTCGATGTTTGTTTAGTAGTGTTGATATATGATATCAGACAGGTCAAAAAGACAATACTCTTTGTGATTGGAAATGGATACAAGGGTAAGCCGAAACCGCAACAATACTATGACTCGAGTTTTGGTATTGTCTTACGGAGGACAATATGGAAAGTAACAATACTTTATAATTTCTTGTGTCGAGATTAGTTTTTTTTTTTTTTTTTTTTTTGAAAGAAGGAAATTCATTCATCATAATTAGTCATACGGCATCTACAACGTGTAATGAAATTATCAAAATACAGCGCTAACATCAAATTAAACCCAAATCTCCAAAAAACTACGAACATTATGTAAGATGACTCGTGATCCGAAAACCCTCTATAATAATGCTGCTTCATGATATAGCTTGATCCGAGGGGGCCTATTGATATCCTGTAGTTTGTCAAAGGATGAGCAGATCCGTTAGCTAGTAGAAGAGAATTCAGCATCCATCGCAACGCCATGCCAAAACTAATGAACGTCAGATCCTTGTAGAAATCTCGCGAATCTCAGCATAAACCACCTTTATGGTAGTAAAGATACCCTCTCAAGGGGGTAGACCGAGTTATTATTAGTAATAACTAGTGATAACTAATTAATAAGGGTGAATATTAATAAAAATTGGGGCTTACCACCATCTAATTGATGGCTGGTAGCCCTTAGATTTAGATTTAGAGGGTATGGTTTTTGAGAGAGAGAGAGAGAAAGATAAGGAGAAGAGGGAGAGAGGCTAGGGTATTTTTTTACCCCAAATTGATGCTTCCAACGGATTATGTCTAGTTTAGTTATGTGTCTTATTTTTCAGCAAAAAGACTATGGAAATCGATACTTTGGGAAACTCTAGTGATATTGCTGCCCACAGACTGATGAAGAAATTGGCAGACATTTATTTCACGAGAGTCACTCAGAATAGCGCAGCTGTTTTCTCTCTCACACCGCGTGAGTTGGCTTTGTGGCATTCACCGCAGGGTCAACATTGTTTTGATTGGTTTCGGGTGGTCCCGATTTCAAGACTAGGGTAGACCATGACAGGTCGAACTTGTACTACCATTTGGGAGTCCCTTTGGTCTCTTTCGACAGGCCGTGTTTTGCTTGTTTACGGGTTTTTGCTGGAGATTTTCGGGGACCATGCACTTTCGTGTGCTGGTATCGTGGGTATCAACCTGATAGCTCGGATTCGATGGTGGTTCATAATGTGATTTTAGGTTTTTTGTCAAGAATTTGGTTGGTCTTTGGTTGTGGCACACAAGTGTTTAGAAGACGAGATTTATGGCTATTTTGGAACCCAAAGTCATTCCCCAAATTGTTGAGTTAGAGGCTAGCTAGCCAAATGAGAACTCAGAGGAATGCTACAAGCAATGGAGGAAGACCCCAGGTTGAGGAAAGAGTCAAAGAACCACCCAAGGAACCCCTTGAGAAGAACCGGAGAATGCAGAAAAAAGCTCATCCTCGACTCGAGGAGAACTCGTCGAAATGATGGTTTTATTTGGCTTATTTTGTTTTTTCGTCTAGTGTTTTGTACTTATATTATATAAAGGGGCGTGAAAATCCCTCAAGACATGTTCTCATATTATCTTTCAATTGTTTTTTTCACTTAGAGAGTTTTATTATTAGAGAACTATTGAGAGTTTGAATCTAAAAATTAGTATTTCGAGTATTAATCTCATTCCAAAAGTATTGCAATAATTAGTATGAAAGACTAATTTCCTTCCAAAACTCTTAGTGCAATCAAATCTTTCATTTCATGTGCGTATTAGTAAAGATTTATTCTCTCAAATTTGCCTTTAATTTCATATTAATTAATTTTTAATTCTACAATGTATGATTATTCCTTGTTTTGTCTAATTAGTTATTGGAATTGACTTGGTCAATTTATTTGTTTGGTTGATAATTGATGATATTTGATTATTAACGTAAAGGAAACATCTTTTGCAGGATTAGTGTATGGTTATGACTACTTTGCAATTGGGAAATTAATTAGACAACTAATAGATTAGAATTGATTAGTGTCGCGGTTGCGGCTAATTAGATACTAATTTGGGTTGTTCATAATATTTTGTTAATCGTTGTTCTTCATGCCTTTAATTGTGATTTGTTTGAGTGGTCACTAGACAAATTAGGATTAATGGAAGGGAATTGAGTATTGATTGCTCAAATTCTCCAAAAAGCGGATTAATTGGTTGAATAAACCGAATGAAATGGTATGATGAGAGAAAGAGAGAGAGAGAGAGAGAGAGGATTGAATTGCTATACCTGGTTGTTTGATGAGATTGTCATCGAGAGTCACCTAAACTCATATTGATAAACCGTTAATTTACTAATATCGTTGTTATTTAATTCTAAACAAACCAACCAAAATCCCCACAATTTAATTTCTTTATTTCTTATTTTTGTTATTTATACCACATAGAATTGTATATAGGACTCTGATCTTCTTTCCGTTATATAGCCACTTATCTTAACTGATTTAATTAGCTTTAAGTGGTTATTTGACTAGCAATAACGACTTTCTAGCTATCAAATTTCGCGCCGTTGCCGGGGAGGAGGCGTATTTTAGTCTTTTGTGTAGTTTTGTATGGTTTTAGTTTATTTGGTTTTCTTTTATTGTGTGATTTAGTTTTCCTATGTGTGTGTGTTATACCCCAAGTTTCAGAGGAGGTTCCTAAGAGATTAAGGGCTCATTTGAGTTGATTAAAAGGATTGACAATGCCACTCACACCAACAAAGTCGACTTTCCTTTTACAAATTTCATCTCATAAGAACTCCACAATTAAGCGTGCTTGATGGGGAGAAGTTTCAGGATGGGTGACCTCATGGGAAGTTTCACAGGGTGCACACGAGTGAGGTCAAAGTGCGACGGAAGAACCCGTGTTGGTCTGTGGGGTCTGTACTGGCAAGCTGTCATAGGTGACTACTTGCGGTTCAAACGATGAGCAGCGGTGTTTCAGTTTGTGTGAAGCTCGTTGTAATTCTCCTTATTTCCGTGGTTTGGGCCCCAAGCCTATATATGGTCCAAACTCCCAAAGCTACAAATCTTCACCTAGTTGAATTTGAGCTAGATCTAGAGATTAGGCATCGAAGAATAGTTTCACTCGATCATCAAGACAACCCGTCGCATGTGGAGAGTGGGAACGACTACGAATAGCTTGACTTGTTTAGAGAAGACCACTCGTGGATGTAACACCCCGACTTATCATCTGAACCGGAAGTAGTCACTTGTGGCAGCTTGTCAGGCTGTGTACTGTGTTCACAAACTAGCACTGGTCCTTTCGGCGCATTTTGACCTCACTCATGCGTACCCTGTAAAACTTCTCAGGTTGTCACCCATCCGAAATTACTCCCCAGTAAGCACGCTTAAACTATGTAGTTTTTATCATATAGGATTTCTAAAAGAAAAGTTGACTTTGTTGGTATAAGTAGCACTTTCAATCCTTTTAATCACCTCATATGAGCCCTTAATCTCTTAGCAACCTCCTCTGAAATTTGGCGTATTACACTGGACATCAGCATCCTCGGAATTTGTGGAACTCCCACCATGAGCCATGAGTATCCAGGAGCTCACCCCACCGACCTCTCCCAACAACCCTCATATATAGTCGCCCGATGACGAGGCCATGACCAAAATAGAGATTAAGGGAGCACTATTGCACCACCTTCCCATATTATAAGGACTTAACACGAAGGATGCTAACAGGCACATTAACGGGGCGCATATGGTGTTGCAACAACAAGAAGCCGGACGGGGTGGACTTGCACACCTTCTTCCTCAAGGTGTTTCCTTTCTTGGCTTTACACACTCCCCCCCCCCACAATAGTATCACCTTATGGTAGTCGTTGAAAAAGACATTTATACTCAAATTGTTACACCTCGACTCAACACCTTAATCGAAAGTAGTCACATATGACATCTTGCCATACTGTGTAGTGACCTCACAGACCAAT
This sequence comes from Spergularia azorica, assembly GCA_038382645.1. Classification (NCBI taxonomy): domain Eukaryota; kingdom Viridiplantae; phylum Streptophyta; class Magnoliopsida; order Caryophyllales; family Caryophyllaceae; genus Spergularia; species Spergularia azorica. The sequence continues at coordinate 4,388 of JBBYHQ010300329.1, read as the reverse complement.
ACAAGTCCTTCTGTCACAGTTTGACCTCACTCGTGCACACCCTATGAAACTTCTTATGAGGTCACCCATTCTAAAACTACTCCCCAACAAGACACGTTTAACTGTGGAGTTCTTATCACATGGGATTTCTAAAAATAAAGTCGACTTTGTAAGTATAAGTAGCACTACCAATCCCTTTAACCACCCATATGAACCCCTTTATCTCTCATAAACCTCCTCATAAATCTGGGGTATTACACGAATAATTTCCAACCAAAGCCTTCGCTTGATGAAGGAATACCATTGAGCAAATGGGAAAGTCTTTGGCGGCTAATTGGGATAGGTTTCGAAAATTGGTGACGAATTGTCCCTACCATGGCTATACGGACCAAGATTTGATATTGTTTTTCTACCATGGTCTTGATAATCAAGATTACCGGCATGTGGTTGCATCTAACCAAGGAGGTTTGGATAAAATGTCAATGGCTCAAACTTGGGAGCTACTAGAGGAGCTAGCCACAAATTCCCAAGATAGAGAGTCAAAGTGATGTGTGAAGCGAGTCAACACACACTTCTTTTAATGACACACAAGTTGGTGAATTGGCTAATATGATGAATAGATTTTTGAGGAATCAGTCAAACCAAAGTCACCAAGGAGAGTATGAGGAAGTATGACCCTTATACTAACTCATATAATCCCGGAAGGAAATACCACCCTAACTTCGTAATGGAAATGAAGATGGCAATCAAGCCCAAGGGCAAATAGGTAGAGGACACCACAACTTCTACCAAAATGGTAATGGCAGTAGATTACAAGGTCAATGCATTATGATACAATCATGGAGGTAACTTCAATTCACAAGGACTAAGGATGGGAACTATATCAAGGAGGTTATAACAACTTCAATCATGGCCCAAGGGGTCAAGGTAGTGGACGCAATTTTCAAGGGGCTAGAACTCAAGCTAGGCTACCACTTGAGGAATGATTCAAGGTCAAAATCGAGGCAAACCACCATCTAACCATCTATAGGAGATGATGAAGGCTCTAACCCAAAATATTACAACTATGCAAACGGCCATGGTTCAAATGAGATGCCAGGGCTAGCGTATTCGAACCTCGAACAATAAATGAGCCAAATGTCCAGTGTCATGAACCGGCTAAAATCAAGAGGATACAACAAGATCCTTTACAAACCGAAGTAAACCCAAGGAAAAACGTAAGTTTCATGAGTTTAAGGAGTGGCAGGAAGGCTTTGGAGCCGGATGATAGAGTAAAGGATAGAATTTGGGTGGAAGATGAGCATGAAGGTGGAAATGCCGAGATGTCGAGAAATGAATACCCTCGGTCCGAGGAGCATCCACCTCGGGTCCAGGGACGACGTAGGATTGTCCCACACTTTACTGAAGAAGAGGCCCTGATTTGTCTCCATTTTTGTACACTTTACCTTGATTCTTAGCTCTATTTTCAAGTCTTTTCTGCATCTTTATGCCTATTTTTGTTTAAATGTCACTTTGGGTGTGTTTTAATTGTTTTGTGCAGAAAACATTGTAAAATTAAAGTAGTTTTCCAGACCGGAGTCTACGCCTTTGTTTTTCATCTTGTAGCATCTAATATGGCAGCCTCCATCACCTCCTCCATCACCTTGGAAAACCCCTCGCAGCTATAGACGATCATATACGACCTACGAAAAATAAGCAAAGAATAAAGAAATGGAGCACGGGACAAGCTCAGGGGCTAGGGACGCCAAGACTTGCGCTTGATTGCGACGTGAGCACCCATGCACCAGTCACAAGCACCCAGGTGCCAGTCGCACAGCGTAGGCGTAAAAACCCAAACTAGCGAACACCTACGACGTGTGCACCCAAGCGGCAGTCACGACGCGAGGCGCCATTCATGGGTTCATTAAGCTCGCTTTTGACTTGTTTTGGAAGGCCCATTAATCCAAGTTTTGTCCCTAGTTAACCTTGTATGACTCCTCTATATATACCAACCTGTAATCATCCCTAGATATTCTTTAATTTTCTCATAGAATAGAACTGAGTAGAGATTTATTTTCCTTGCAAATTTCTTTAAGTAATTAATTAGGTTGAGATAAACACCAAAGATTCATCCTTCATGTATTCAAGCTTATTATCATTCAAGTTTTATATTCAAAGTGGATTAATACTATGAATATGTGTGGATGTCTAAATTAGAAATTCCTTGTGCTCGGCCCCCTAGATATACTACAATAAGGATAATGTATCTTGGGTATTATAAATGTATGTTTGATTGTTTATCCAAAGAAGAGCAAAAATTACAAAGTATGAAGACACTCGACTCGAGACTTGGGAACCTCGAGTCGAGGAGCTTGGGCCTCCACTCGAGGAAGTTGATCCTGAAAAATGTCACTTTGACGCCCTTCCTCGACTCGAGAAGGGATCACCTCGAGTCGTGGCGGATTCGTCTCGAGTCGAGGAGGCTTTGTTCGAATCGAGGCGAATGGACGGGAAAACCTTGTTGAGCGGATCTTCGGTTTGTTCTGCTAAGGTTCAAGATGAGGATAAGGATGCAAATCTGCTTTTTCCCGACGCTCTTAAGAACACCAGAATTTTCAGACAAATGATACGAAGATGTATGCCTTATTCCAAGAATGTTAATTAAATATTTCGTTTCTTAGCTTTGTGGAAGGAATGCCTAAGGTGGGTAACTTTGTGAAAGACATGTAGACACCCAAAAGATCACCTAGGCAAAAGGTTAAGCAAAAAGTTAAGATAATTGAGCATATTTTGGCCATTTTCCAACGCGGTTTACCTAAGATATGCTGGGACCAGGGAATGTTTACCATATCATGTGTCCTGGGGGGAGTGAAGTTTAGGCGTGCTAGGTTAGATCTTGGTGGTAGCATAATTGTATTCCTTTATTCGACATACGAATCGTTGAAGTTAGGTGCTTTACATGAAACCGATTTGATTGTGCAATTAGCAGATAGGTCCAATGTTTACCCTAGAGGTGTGGTGGAACTCAGAGAGCTGTTTTCACTTTTGGCGTTCTTTCCTAGATTTGTGGATTTCAATCCTACCCTGCTTTCCAAATTAGCGTTGGACCGCATGAACTGTGCTAATGGAATAGAAGGGTGAAGTGTAGTTGAGAAGAATCAACGTTGCTCACGAGCCAACTTTTTATTCAATTGTGGGATCCAAAGTTTTTATTAAAATCAATTTTTTATTTTTCCTGACCAGCTTTTATGTTCTTGATATGGATCATGACTTGCATGTGGCGCCTATTCTTTTAAGTCGACCATTTCTTAAAACGGCTACAACAAAAATCGACATAGCTAGTGGATCTTTGACTATGGAATTAGAGGGTAAAATTGTAAAATACGATGTCTGATTCCACGAAATACCATATGGATGTCATTCAATTTTTTCATTGAAGTGATTGACCCAATCGTGCAATGTATCTTTGATTGTAAATGTGATGAACGTGATGACGTGCTTTGGTGGGTGCTCTTAGTGGGGTTGAGAACGGCATGCTTGTTTCTTTGTCCACTAACATGCAGGGTATGGATCTAGAAATCACCAAACAACAGCGTACGCACCTCAATCCTCAAACAATTCATACAGTTTGAGAGGACGAGGTCGTCAATTGTTGAAGCACCGGTGATCAAACTCGAGGAGCTTACCAAAAATTTGAACTACATGTTCTTGGGGAAGGGGAATACATTATTGGTCATTGTTTCAAATCTTATGAAAAAAGAGCAAGAGGAGAGATTGGCTAGTGTTTTGTCTAGTCATAAGGAAGCAATTGGGTGGACAATAGTCGATATACTTGGGATTTTGCCCTCCACATGTAAGCACAAGATCATTGTTGACGAGGGGTGAAACCCGTGAGACAACCCCAATGTAGACTTAATCCACATATGATAAAGGTGGTAAAGAAGGAGGTATTAAAGTTGTGACAAATGAGAATGATTTTTCCAATTTTCGATAGCTAATGGGTGAGCCCCACCCATGTTGTGCCGAAGAATGGAAGGATCACCTAGTGGAAAACAAGCAAGGAGAGTTGGTTCCCACGAGACTCCAAACCGATTTGAGGATATGTATCGATTATCGACGGTTGAACTCCAACACGAGGAAAGATTACTTTCCATTGCCCTTTATCGACCAAATATTGGAATGACTAGCCGGACACAAGTACTATAGCTTCTTGGATAGATCTTCGGATACTATTAAGTTCCATTTTCTCTGGTGGATAGAGAAAAGATTGTTGGAGTAGGTGTCCTCCGACAATAATGCGTTGACTAACTAAATCTAATTAGGAATAAACCTGGGATATATTGAATATATAAATCAGTTGATTAACGTAAATCGATAACGGTTGGCTGGCTAGAGTTTGACGTTATTGTCGTTTGACGGCGGTAATCAAC
>JBBYHQ010300297.1:0-44871 GCA_038382645.1 Spergularia azorica | reverse complement strand
ATGTTAATAGACAACCAATAGTGACCTTTGGGATGGCCATGGGAAGCAAATCTTAAAAGGGAATCAAAAGAAAATTGGCCTCTCTCCTCTCTCTCCTTGCAAATGCACCACTCTCCTCCTCAACTGCTCAAGATATGGCAAAGAAGAGCCAATCTCATTTCACACCCCAAGCAAAAAGGCACCATTGCTGACATCACCTGTATCCTTTGAAGGATTTTGGTGGGCCCACCTCCCCACCTTCCCACCATCTCCAATCCATTTTCTATTTTTTTTCTCTTTCCTTACAATAAACATTTTCCTCTGTTTGTATTTGCTTTCTCCTCATTTCTCTCCTCTTTTAACTCTCTTTTATCTCGACTTATAATAAAGTTGTATCTACATTAATATCAAATTTTAAATGATTATGCAAGATGGAAAGTAATTGTTTTTCATATTTCAAGAGCTATAATGATTAATTAAAAGTTGTCATACGTTCGATCATTGTTACAAATACAAAAACAAAGTCGAGTAGTTTAGTGTTTCAGCTATACTCATTTACTCATAAATCCGTTTGGAACTCAACCATAAACAAGTCTGGATTCCATGTATTAGCTTGACTAATCTTGTAAGTAAGTTTTCACCGACTGTTTATGAGATACTATCGAGTTTTTACCATGATACTTCTATAGAGGCTCTCGTTTCAAGCGAGATAAAACAGATTAGATTTAGACATACATCACCTTTCCTTCGAAGTAGTAGAAATGTTGTCTTCGAGCAATATATTTAATCGAAAATAGGATAATCATCTACTCACAAATAATAATGGTACAATTTATAATATTTAACAAAGTAATTTTCTCACTACTCCCTAAATAATAAAGGATTTGACTTACTATAATACAGTCTCATCACTCATGCAAAAAACCGACCAAATACAAATAACAAAAACTTACCTCTAACCTCCATTAATCAGTAAAGCCAACATTACAATTACCATTATTGTTATTATTGTTATTAATATTATAAACTTAACTTATAAAATGGAGGTTCTTGTTTTACTTTCTTTGTTTATCTATTATTATGACAATTGCTTAGCCAGTAATTCAAACATCAAGTAGTAGGGAGAAAAAAAGAAAGAAAAAAAACTTGAGGGGGGGAAAAATCCTGTGGCAAATCTGGTCAGATCTTGCTTTGTGGGATTTGTGTTTTTGGTGGGTCTTTATATCAACACAAACTCTCTCTTTCTCTCTCCTCCATCTATGTCCTCCCCTCATTTCCCTCTCCTCATTTGTAGCAAAGTTTTTTAACCTCAAATAAAGCTTCTCCATCACATTTTGCAACACCAATAAAATTTAACCCAACTTCATAAACTTCCACAACATCAACAACAACAAGAAAAGTTTTGAGCTTTGCAATATACTTTAGTAAATTTTATTAAAGTAAGAAACTTTGGTTAAAATTTTTGATATAATTTGTTGGGGTTAGTTGGTCCAAAATGGGGATGGCAGCTGAGCCACAGTTTCATGTATTAGCTGTTGATGATAGCTTAATTGACAGAAAACTTATTGAGAGGCTCCTCAAAACTTCTTCTTACCAAGGTACTGAAAAGAAAAGGGTTGAAACTTTTTATTTGTTTTTCCGTAAACAGCCTCTCTATGTTAAAAAAAAGCGTAAGGCTTGTGTATATCCGACCCCTCGTTACCTCGTCGTAATGTTGTTATTTTTGTCAGTATTTTCTTTTTTGGTAAGTTGAGCATTTTTATTCTCAATACAATATGATTGAAAGATGTTGTCTTTTACTTGATTTGGGCAGTCACAACAGTTGATTCTGGTAATAAAGCTCTGGAGTTTCTGGGTTTGCAGGATGATCAACCTTCTGTTTCTCCTAGTAATCAGCAGGTGTCTTTCTTACTTACTATATAAGATTATTAGTGCTTTGCTTATCTTTCTTGATTAGACCGTCTTACGAGAATTTGTCTTTCTCACTTACGTGCGTTAACATAAGTTTTGGTTAGACGGTCTTACACGAGAATTTGTCTTCGTACTATTTAGACTTATAAACAGCTACTATATGGGATTTCTAGGCTTTTTATGTTGATTAATCTTCAAAGAATTTCTTCATTTTTTTGATATATGTTTAGTTACTTGTTTGTTTTTTATTACCTCAGGAATTAGTAGAAGTGAATCTAATAATTACAGACTACTGTATGCCTGGGATGACTGGTTATGATTTGCTGAAGAAAGTCAAGGTATTCTTTTGCTTCTTTTTCTTAAAGCCCCTTTTTTTTACCCCTCCATATTTAGTGCATTTCTTTTTCTGCAATATTGTATTCCCATGATTTTTGACTCTGTCTCCCACTTAAATCAACTTCCTTTCCTAGGAAAAGATAATTTTTGGGTTATATTGTTAATGAAACCTTTAATTGCTTATGTATGACGATTCCAAATGATGAGTTATATTAGTCGAACTTAAATCATATTGGGACTAAGACTTGGTTGTCGTCGTTGACGTTAGATTGTGCCGGTATGCCTTAGTTGTAAAGTAGTTTTAGACTGCAGGAGAATTGAGAGGTGGATAAAAAGATAGCACATGAGTGGAACATGTGTGCTCCCCTAAATATATGGTGGGATCTTAAATGGTTTTGTTCTATTGATTGGATCCACAAAATAATCAATCATAGATATCTTGATATGTTTTCTGAATTAGATTCATAAACTTTGCCAGTTGGATATATTTGTTTTACCATGCTCAGAAATAAAATTTTGAACCATAAAACCCGAAAAAGAAACAAAAGCCATTCAGGAGGGTTAAGAAGGGTTGATCAGAAGTAGTTTTACAGTAGCAAAGACGGGACTATGATCATTACGGGCATTTATCAGTTTGGCCTAAACTTAATGTTTTCGGTAACTTGTTTAGATATGTGACTGCTTGGCAAAACTGTGTTGTATTGAATGGATTAATTGTCTTTCTGAGGTATATTTTGCATGATCCTGAGAATAGTGATGCAGTTTAGGAATCTAAAATGTTGTGTTCAATGTTGTGCAGGAATCCACTTCTTTCAGAGACATACCTGTAGTTATCATGTCGTCTGAGAATGTCCCATCAAGGATAAGCAGGTAAAAAGTTTGTTAGATGAAATCTTCGACGAAATTCCTTCAACATACTATCTGCAAAGTCCAATGTTTGATCAAATGTCAATTCTAATGAATCAGATGTTTGGAGGAAGGTGCAGAAGAATTCTTCCTTAAACCAGTGCGGCTATCAGATGTAACTAGACTCAGGCCCCATATGTTAAGAGCCAAATATGGGCAACAACAGCAGCAAAACATGCTCGAAGAATGTCAAAAACCCGAACCAAAATCACAACAACAACCTCAACAACAGCTAAAACCAGAAAAAATAAAGTCAGAACAGCAAACCGCAGAACAACTGCAGCAGCTGCCGAAGGATTCTATACCACAAGTAGAACAACAAGAGCTGCAGCAGCGACAACAATTACCGCAGCAGCAAGAACAACTACAGCAGAACAATAACAAGAGAAAGTCCATAGAAGAAGGACTCTCACCAGATAGAACGAGACCTAGATACAATGGTCTGACAACAGTGATCTGATTAGTGCTTTTTTTTTTAACTTTTTTGGGGGCAGCTTAGGATTAAATCAGATCCTGGTTAATTTTATCCCTTTTTAACCCTTCACTTTTATATTCACTGACCCTTTTTTTAACACAAGATGAATATACCCTTTCGGGGGAATGTAGAGAGGATATGTAAGAGATGTACATTATGCAGAGGAGGCTTTGTAGGGCTTGACAAGATGTGTAATATCTGTATACATCTACAATGAACATAGAATGTAATTTCCAATTTTGTTCTATATAGAAATAACATTTCAAAATCATTAGTCTAAAACCAGCAAGATTTTTACTTTTGCTTCCTCTAACTTTTTTTTTGGGTTGTTATAACTTATAGCAAGCGCGTGGAGATTCGAACTTGGGAGTGGTGTATAGACTGTATACTAGTTCTAAACCAATACGCCGAGACTTACTTGGTACAGTCTGAGTCTGAGTTTCTAACAAGGATTTCTTGTGATTAACTTAGAATAAGAAATCGATCTATGACTTGGAACAAAATCCGGATACCTAAAATGAGTTGGCTCAGAGCCGGCCAAAATAATGTAGTCTTCTACAAACAGATGGTTTTGTATCTTTCACGACCTGGAAATGTATGATCGCCGCGAAAGTTGAGATTCCATGAAAAGCATATTATAAGGAAAATTCATAATATCTCAAGAATATTTTGAACTTGAAGCTGATCTGTGATACCTTGCCTAATAAGCACAAACGAGACTAGACAGTCAGTCTTATGATCTGTATTGTAGTTTGACTAGCTAACCTGGATGGTTTCCTACACAATGACATCAAATTTGGAAAAGGCCAATGAAAGCGATTTCTACACAAAATTGTAAAAACGCCCAATTAATTTCATGACGGAAGTTGTTGTCGACCAGATAAATTATCCCGGTGTCAGGCTTTTAATGAACTAAGAATACTTTTAGCATTCTAAACTTCGCCAATCCAGCCCTCATCATCCTCCTCTATTTTGCCCAGAGGACATTTTTAGGCCTAAGAATTACAATGATGAGCCCAACGCTACTAAATCAATAAGATAAAGCCTATGTGGGCTTTGAACCCACACCTTGTGCAGTGCACGATGCTCTTCCTCTTCCAATTAAGCTAATAGGCTACAAATGGAGCTGAGATCATGACAATAATATCCTCTTTGTTTCAACCAGTTGCAACAGAAAAATCTCTTATCGTATAGGTTATTTTTGTCTCGACTTCCATTACTCACAAAGATGCATAATTCAGTTTTTTGCCCTTCCCCGCTTCTAGCTTCCTGTTAGAAGGGCTCAAGTACGTACCTGTCAGAATTTTTTCATCACCAGCAGAAAACACCAGCAGTAGTTCCCGCATATCAAATATGAGCCTACAACTGTGTTAAAGAGCTTACATGAGAAATCTGCAATAATTACAGGCATACACTTCAACATTCAGTAAAATTGCAAGGTTACAGCTACTTGATACGTGCCATTTGAGGGGTACTAACAAAGTGTAAAAAAAAAAAACCTCACATTGTTTCAAAGAACCACAAATGAAGGAGCATGAAGTGGTCGAGGTGTGATCTTTGAACCTAATATCTTCTTTTTGTTTGTGCGGTTTTAGATCATAACAAAATTAGATTCAACGACAACAACATTACTCTACTGCCTCAAAGGCTCCCACCATAAGGCGGGGTCAGAAGGGGGGTTGGGGGCGATGTAAACAAAATTTCACCTTGAAAATGTAAAGGTCGCACCTTTTCACACAACATAAGTTGCATTTGACACACCTATGATTAGTACTCCCTTTGTTTCTTTCAAAATTTTACATTTTAGTTTGAGTTCCGCTCATATATTCAATTGTTTACGTCTCCTCTATGCCAATCTTACAAATAAAAAAACCGAATTTGCATCTCATAAACCGAACTTCGGCATCCAAATTAGTACCCACCAATTCACCACGAACAATTAACACAGTGCATAACAACATTAATTCTAGAAAACAAATTCACAAGAAAACACAAAACCTAAAATTTAATCCAATTGAACATCGTACAACAAATTAAACCAATACTCAAAATTTCCGCTCATGAAACAAATAGAAAACCTAATTCAGATAATAATAATATCGAAATCAAGCGAAATTCACTTATCGATCAGAAAATATCAACAATCGAAATTAAGAAACCCTAGAATGATCAAATTTCTGGAAATTACCACATTAAATTGAACAAAATACAAGGAATACAAGAGATTCAGCTGAAAAAATGAAAATCAAGCTAGGAAAAACTTAATTGATACTCAAAATTGAAATTGAAATGCGGAAATTTGGAAGAAAGCAATACCTAATTTTCCCAGAAGAGGGAAAAATAGCGCGCGAAAATGAAGTTCGTATTTATTTGGCGTGAGACTGTTAGACGACGACATCTGAAGATTAATGTCGAATTACAAGCGTGCCCCTTAGGCGCCTGTTTTTATTAACAAATGGTAGGTCTCTTTTAGCCTATGTTTGGTAAAACTAGCTGAAATAGTAGCTGAACGCTGAAATAGTAGCTGAAAGTTGAATTAATAGCTGCAATAGTAGCTGAAAGTTTTTAGCTGATAGTAATATGAGTGTTTGGCAAAATTAGCTGATATAGGAGCTGATGTATGTAAAATTACATAAAAATGCATTATATATTTTTAATCTAATTTTATTTTAGTAAATAATTGAGGGTAAATTAGGAATAAAATTATGATAAGCTAGCTTATTTTTAAATAAGTTACATGGGGTAACATCTTAAATAAACTAGCTTATTATTTAAGCTAATTGTGTTAACAAACAAACTTATTTGGTCAAAGAGTTTAAAAAACTAGTCAAATAAACTAATTTGGCCAAATAAGCTAACTTATTGTGCATACCAAACATAGACTTAGTACGGGTTTGAGTCGGATTGTCGGATAGAGCCATAGAGGGTAGAGCCGTAAAGGAGCTCTACATATGAGTTCTGAACGTTACTTGTATTTTTACGGTTTGAGCTCGAGTTTTCTAACAAGTTGACAATAATTAGTTTGGGAGTTCGCATGCCAAACATCCTCTATTTTCATTACTATTTCATTTTTGATGACGCATGATTGCATAGATTATGAATCACGGAATAAATTTGTTTAGAAACATATTAGTGTTTGACGGAACTGAAAATACAGCCAAATTTAATGTTGATAAGAATGAAAACTTAAAACCATCTATACAATTCCGTTTGAACTCAAATTCCAACTTAATTAGAAGTTAAATTACACATTCCTTCTTCCCTCTAACCGTAATTGACTAATTGCTCACTACGACTATTCCAAGTACAATTCCGTGAGATTAATCATTTTAGTCGACCCCTAAATCATCTGAAACAACGGCTCGCCAGTTGTCTTGTCATTGTTGTTGTCCCCGACTCGACTTGACTCGCCGTCGTATCTCCCTTGACCAAAAAGACTGCTGGTTTTTCCAACCAAAAAGAAAACGAAGAATGAAAAAACAAATGACTGCTGGGTTGGTGGGGGTCCCACTCACACACTACCAAAGTGGAAGAAGAACCTCAGTAAAAGATAATGTTGTCTTGTGATGATCAAAAACAAAAAAAACAAATCATAAAAATAAAATAAAATCACAAATTACAAAATAAAAATTCCAATGAATAAAAAGCATAATATCATCTCATATTAATAATAATAATATTTTCCCCTCAAAAAAAAAATAAAAATAATAATAATATTTTAAATTATATTTATACAATTTTCTCTCTCTAGAAAAGAAAAAGAGAAAGGAAAAAGCTGTATAATCTCTCTCTAAAAGTAGCCATACTCAAAAATCGTACCAACGCTACCTTTGTCTCCTCCCTCCCTCAGGTTTCCAATTATTTTCTCTTTCACTTAATTATTATTACACTTTTTATCATATGATTATTATCATCATTTACTTTTTTTTTTTAATATATGATTAATTTCATTTATTTCATGATCTCGATTCGCTCCTACCCTTGTATTCCTTTTTTTTTTTTTGTGTGCTTTGATCAAATTGTATGATTTTTTTTTGTTTTGTAATTCGTAATTTTGTATTTTTATGAATTATGATAAAGGGTTTAGAAGTTAAGTGGCAGTATAAGAGTAATTATTAAGGTGTAAAGATTACGACTTTTTAATTAATTAATTAGTTAGTTAGTTAGTTAATTACAGTGTTCATGTACTTGTTAAACTGCTGTGTATTGATTTTATAGTTGGGATGGAATGTTTGAAATCAGGGGGTAACAATTGGAATCTGTTGAGTTGTTTGGAAACAATTTACTAAGAACAAAGCGTAATTGTTACGATTTTGAAGGGTTAGGAAATCACTGTTTAGGTAAACTGATCAAGTTGTGAGAACTTTTTAGCTGTCGAATTCGTACACTTTAGTTCCTTTTCTTTCTTTTCTATTCAAGGGTATGTCTTTAACTGAATCATTGAAGGAAAGATTGTATCTTGTGTCGTATCGTTGAAGGAAAGATCGTATCTTTAAGGTTTGGTGGTTGAGTGAATTCTGTGAGGTTGTGTATTGGTTTCGCGGTATTGGGCTGTTGGGTGGCGTTAGTATTGAGTAGTGACTAGAAAGATGTGGTACATTGTTAGGGTTGTTATCGGTGTTTTCACTTAGAGTTCCAGAGTAATTTGTTGTCTCATCTACTAGCTTATGACGGTTTTAATTGTGGGTTGTTGTGATTATTGTTATATACAGGGAAGTAGCTTGTGATTTGAAGTGGGTGTGAAGCTGTCATTAGGAATTGGTTAACCTTGAAGTATGTCGGGAGGGGAGGTCAGACACCTCTCTGGTGAACATCTACAAGTGGTGAGTGATTTTATGTATGTTCGTCATTTCATTTCATTTTGTTTGTGCCGAAATGTATCAATTGCTTTTTAAGCTTTTTGTTCTCTCACCGGAGCTTTTGTTTTTGGATATCTTTTACCATATTTGGTTGAAAAACCTACGATAGCTACACGTCAATTATAGCTAATGAACTACCGAATCTTAACCATCTATTGACTGATCTACTGCACACTCCATAAGTTTTTTTGGGGTGCTTGTATTGAGCGTGGGGTAATAGTGGTTATAACATAGAGAAGGAGGAGGGAACGGGTGACGGTGGAGGGGGAGGAGGAAGAGTTGATGGGTTGAACTATGGCTCCCATTCAGGGGTTATGCATCTCCTCAGGGCGAAGGTTGTTAACCACTACCCTTCCTCCTTGGTCCACCACCACCAATGCCATACACCGTTGTTTTTGTCTGCGACTCCCCGTTAGCCCCTTAATAGTTACTCCCGAACCCCATGAAGTAAAACTCTCATTTTTGTAACAAATTTGAAGTCACTCAACGACCTGCACTTTTTTCTCCCTCCATTCCCTCATTATCGATGTCCTAAGATGATTGCTTCGTGATCATAGTTATCGCAGATCATCACAAGATACGAAAATTTGTTGCCTCTGACCATCCAAATATAGCGAAATGTAGGTACATGTATAACATACAATGAGATTTTAACCTAATACAAGTGCAAAACGATCTACCTTCATATATACAAGAGGATACTGAAATTTTGACGAGGATGAGAACTTGAGAAGAGCAAAAGACTAATTATTTTTTTGGTTTTTGGGATATAATGGAATAAAACAAAATGGCTCATGAAACTGTCTGTGCTTCTTATTTTGTGAAGTAGCAGTCAGTGCGATTCTTGAAGCAATTTTCATTTTGGGTCATCCGTGCGCAGCCTCTCTATGTTTCAATAGGGGTAAGGCTTGCGTTCATCCGACCCCCCCTTACCCCGCCTTATGGCGGGAGCCTTTAAGGCACTGGGGTTAAAGATGTTGTAAAGATGTTGATGAGAACTTGAGAAGAGAAGGGTCAGTTTTGTATACCCATGTAGAGTATGCAGAAGATGTAACGTTATGGTTAGATGGATCAGCAATTCAAATAAAATGTGTATGATCAACGGTGAAAAAGTCAAAGTGGCTACAGTTTTACTGTGCCTCTGTAGATTCTCTGGATATTTGGTTCCTATTTTACCAGTCTTGTGAAGCAAATGCCAATATGTGCAAATCCATAATACGGTGTAGTTGGGACTCTTGGGAGTCGGTTTCTTGGATTAGGGTTCCCAGCTTTCTGATTGAAGGTTCTTATAAGGGCATTCGCTCAGTTCAAGCATAAGGCATACAAGTTGTACCGATTTGTCATGTGGTTCTTGGGCATGTTACTGTGTCAAATCTAATGTGACAGATATTTTAATTAGTCTCATCCAAATGATCACGTAAGAACATAATCTCTCTTGTTACAGCTGGTTGTCAAAAGCTTAGACATTTCTTTCCTTTTAAATACTTCTAGAACGATACTAGCTTTTTCGTGCTTAGATTTCACCCCTTTGACGAATCTTGAACTTATTGAGTTAATCCTTTTTCATTATGGTAGGTGCAAAATCTTATAGAGCGCTGCATCCAATTGCACATGAGCAAGATAGAAGCTGTAAGTGTGCTCTCGAGGGATGCAAATGTAGTGCCGGGCATTACTGAACTTGGTAAACTGTCCTACGTTTAGATATATTGTTTGATTAATCCTCTTTAATTCAGGTGTAATGTAAACTTTTCTTTTTGAAGGTGAATTTTATTAATACTTCACGGAATGGCATTAAATACAAATTCAGTCTGGTAGACCAGACTAAAAATCAAACTCACTCTATGCTAATTAATTTAGTTTACTTTCCAAGGAAACATCTTGCTTGTTGCAACTCATGACTCTTACATGAATAACATAGACGGTTTATCCAGTTAAGGAGTATTGTTTCTATATGTAATTTTAAAATTTTGATTTCTCTCCTCCCATATTGAATTAACCGCTGTTAAGACGTCTCATTTACTTCCTATACTCACTTTAGCTTGAATAATATTACCACTTGAAACCTGTCACATCACTTGATGAATAATGTTATTGTAATCTTGACCCTCTTATAATCTGTTCATAGCTGTATGTTGAAGTAGCTGCATATGTCTAAAAAGCAATTTTATCTATGATCTTTAGTTTGGCAGCGGCTGGAAGAAGAGAATAGGGAATTCTTTCAGTTTTATTATATTCGATTGGCACTGAAAGAACAAATAAAGCGTTTCAATGATCTACTGAAGAAGCAGGCAACACTGATGGAGCAGATCCAGTCTACTGGAGTTCCTCACATGGCAGTTTCTAATGGATCTCGCATGGCACAATGTAAGCGTTATTCTATTGGATTGTAGATTCATTCTTTCGATTCAACAGTAAAATATTCCGTATCATGTATTATTAAACGTGTTAATTGTTGGGTTGATTCGTTGTAGGGGGTATATGTTACTCACATCTAATCTTTTCCCTTTTGGTTGTGTTGCTGCAACTTTATGATGTCGTTTTCTGAGTAATTTTCCATGGTGAGAAGTCTGTCATATGAAATTTATTGACGTTTAATAGGAAATGAACTCCGGAAATTTTGTTTTAAATGAGAATGACACGTCACTGTAAATATTGGGTACCTTCTCTGTTGTGTGTATGCCAACTATGTTTGCTGCTTGTGGGAGTATTTCTGAAACAAAATATCACTGATCCTTCACTGTGCGAAGGAGTTATACAATTGACCCATATTTATGCTCACTTTTATTGCAGAAATGATTGCTTTGTTCTACACTTCTTCTACTTATGCTCATAATTCACTGTGATTTACAAAATTCTGGTTTTTTCGTGCTGCTTTACGTTTTTCTCATTTGGACGTCAGGTTAACTTTTTATGCGTTTCCTCTTAATAGTTCAACAGAGTGCTGGCCACTATCCTATTGATCAGACAGGCCCATCTATGCAGCCAAAAAATTTACAATCTGCTATTCCTCCCAGTTTATCAGCTCCGTTCTCTAATGGTGTCTCTTCATTGCAAAGTCATGCTGCTTATGATATGTCTACGCAGTCTAGAGGGATGGATTTTCTTCCTGATACACTTCATGGTCAAAGCTCTAATTCCATGAGATTGATTCAAGGGTTGAATGGTGGGATCATTAAATCAGAGAGTGGCTATCCTTCAGATTCACAAATCATGTTTGATCCTGATACTAGCATTGGCGAGCCGCAAGGCCCCATGGACGATGCATCTTTCAGTGGCATGGACACGAGCTCACAACCGATGCATGACACACTCCTGGGCATGAATGGGTGTTCTTCATTTGGACATTTAGGACAAATTCCCAAGACCTTTAGTTTTCCGGATTTGTCAGCTTTTCCTTGTAAGTACATTTAACTTTGTAGTCTATATTGGACGGGGCAGATCTAGGCACATTCTATTTGATTTGTTCAATTTCTGTTTGAAGCCTCATTCTGTGTTATGTCATCTTATAGCATCATCTACATATCTGAACTTAGTTATTATTGCATTGGACAGATGTATTAGATAATTATCAAAATTCAGCCTTTTTAACAACAGATGCGGACAACTTCCTCGATAGGGGTGAATTACAAGGTGAGATGCTTACCTATCATGTTATGTGACTTCTTGAAAGTAGACCTACAATAGTGTCCAAAAGGGGCTGTTGTGGCCTCTATTTCAAGCCTTTAACAACGGTGACTTCTGGTTGAATTACAATAGCAGCCTTTTTTTTGAACTCTATTTCATGTTATGTGACTTCCTGTTGTGGGTAACAGATGAAAGCAAGGGAGCGATATCAGGAAGCTACAATACTTATGAAGATTTTGGAAGTGATTAACAACTCTATTTTAGTGGTAAGAATGTTCTGTTGCTAAAGGCTTATCTTCTGTTTTTTGTGTCAACTTTTTTTTTGTTGGGTGTGTGTGGGTGTGTGTGTGTGTGTGTGTGTTAAAATATAATTGATCGGTATGTTCCCTACTTCCCTTTCTAAAGTCCTCAAGGACTAGTCAGATTATGCGTTCATTTTCAGTCTTCAAAGGCCGGACCAGTATTCAGTGTCCGTGCTCGTGGCATGTAATCCATTAGATGCTGTATTTTTGGGACTCTATTTCAGCTTCTTAAAGTATCATGTCTCAGCTTGTTAGCTATATGTATGAGCTTTGGGTCTCATGAAGGGGTGTTAATAGTGTAGTGACTTAAGCTCTATAAGCTTTACTGAACAGGGATCTTAACAAATTATGTTTCTTGTTTTTGTCAGGGTAGCGTCTCGCTAATCAGCAATTAATCTGTACATAGCATTTTAGGGACAAGGCTTGGGAGATTTTGATACTTTTCGCGGAGGTACATAGATTTGGGTGCAAATATCAATGTTTATGTTGATGCTGCTCTTCTTTAAGGGGTGTGTTATGTTGCTGTCAAGTCTCAACAATGGAGATGGTATAACTTGCTCTAGACATCTGTTGGAGCGCTAGATTCAGCGGGTTTGGCTGGTCGTTTGACATGTGCCGCAAAGTCTTAGATTCTGTACTGTATAATAAATGGTTGCATATAATTATATGCTTTCTATAGTTTTGGCTTCACAATTGACATTAGATCCTTATTGTCCATGATTCGCTCTCCGCATCATGGTTTAACTGGTTGTAAGTTTTGGTATGAATCGTTAGCATGCCGTGTAATTTTTTCTACATGATAAAAAGGATTCTGCTAAGCCAGACTCATAGCATTGCTGTGTAATTATATACCAGAATTTTGGTTGTACAAGTTACAGTCCACAGTTTAAATTGTGTATACTCCATGTCTTTCTCACAGATTTCGGCTTAGCTGTGCCGAGACAAGCTTAGTACTGGCTGCTGCATATGAGAAACAACTTATTTTCCGTTCCATTTATAGTTTGGACAAGAAAAACCTATATTAGACTTTAGAGCTGTTTCACCGTACAAAGAAATGCCATGCTGTTTGATTGTGGGAAGACTGAGGATCCCGAAATACCTTTTTTGGTTCACGGATTTCTCCCCCATGTCTGCTATCCAAACACGCAACAATGGTAGAACTTGAAGATAACTCGTATATCAAGCCAGGCATGCAGGAACTCAGTCGAGGGGTGCAAGCATTGCGAAACTAGCAAAAAAGAATCAGATCAAATGGAAAACTAAACCTTCAGCTTTATTAATTACCAATCAATATTCCCATCGGTAAAAATTACCAGCTAGTTTCAAGAACTACATGGCTTGATATTCACAAACATGCAGATAAACTAATGTCGAATTTAAATAGGCCCTGTGTTTAGGGCGTGATCCAGATCAGCAATCAAATCATCTACATCCTCAATGCCAACAGAAATGCGGACGAGATCTTCAGTTAAACCTCTTGCCTCCCGATCTGCAGCTGGTATAGCAGCATGAGACATGAAGCAAGGCATGCTTATAAGTGACTTCACACTTCCTGAAACCACAAAAAAAAAACAAATAAAGATGCCGCATTTTCAGCCTATCGAGCAATCCTAAAATGATGACTTCTCTGAGACTTCTAATAGTAGAAGGTATAGACAGATCGTTCCGTGTGTAGTTGAGGCAAGTGAGTAAGATTATTACCAAAACTAACAGTGATGCTGAAATATTTGGTTGTTTCTGTAACATGCTTAGAAAGAGGAATTGATCCTGTCACAAAACTGAGCACAGATCCTGCACCTTTTGCCTGAAAAGAACGCAACAAAACATTCATTTTTTATGCACTCATTGTTGCATGTGAAACATTAGGAGCACGTACCTCATTGTTGCATGTGAAACGTCTCAAAACATTAGATGCAATAATTTATAGAATTGAATTCAGAAGTAAGCCTGCGAGAAGCACCTGAGAATAATGCAAAGATCGTCCAGGATGGTCAGGAAGACCAGCATAATTAACCTTCTTGACTCGTGGATGGGCAGCGAGAAATTCAGCAATTTTTTGGGCATTGGCCTATAGGAAGTACAAATAGGAGAAGATACATTAGGGTAAAGAGAGCTTCACACAGTACTCATCTATACATCCATGTATCCCCGCAGCATGTGCTGAAAAGCAAGCTCAGAAACATCCACATTATAGCAAGGCACATAGCACCAGGGCATAACTATCTCATCTTTGCAGATGCATTTCTTTAGTAGGGGCAGGAGAGGGGGGGACACTTTTCAAAGAAATATAATGCACCATGAATCACTTGACGAAATGTAACAGTTTTACACACCTGTTGCTTTTCAACACGGAGACCCATGGTCTTGACACCACGTAAACAAAGCCAACAATCAAATGGTGCCAACCCAGAGCCTTCAGCATTTTGTAGGAAATACAACTCTTTCGCCAAGCTGGTCAAGGACATAACAAGGATTAGCTACCTGTTATACTAAGCAACATACAAGCATAAAAATGTGCAAGATGTCAATTTATCTCAAACCTATAGCACCAGACATTCCTAAAAACATAATTGGATCATTGAGAAGCACAAATCGGCTTTATCAAAATCTTCCTTGAAAGTAGTTTCTGTACCATGAAATATAATTGTGCTACTTGATCCAAAGGTAAAATTGCAATAAAGATGGTGAAGCACAATTTCAAGACCATTACTTCCAGGCTTAAATTAGGGGGGATTGCGGACAGGGTCAATGAATACCTTTCTCCTTTTATAGCAAGGACGCCAGCCATAAGATCAGCATGCCCAGATATGAATTTAGTAGCCGAGTGCATCACAATATCTGTTCACCATGCGTACGGTAATAGGTATCAGTGAGTAACTCAAGATTCTACTATTCAACACAAAAAATAAAAGGCTCCAGATAATAACGGTTACCTGCACCAAGTTCTAATGGCTGGGATAAAACTGGAGACATGATGCTGTTGTCCACTAATACAAGAGCACCATGTGCATGAGCCATCTCCGAAATTTTCTGAAGGAAGACATTGGAAGATGATATAAGCAACAATTTTAAAAACATTGCTATGTAATTATCGCAACTCAAGGTGGCAAAGGCGAGCTCATTACCTTTTCTGAGAACAGAATTCTATGATACTCCGTAAAACATTATTTATGTTACCAAATCTTGTATTTAGAAAACAACAGGAGGCCAAAAAGAGAGGATGAAGTGAGGAAAGATTTATGTCATGCAGTCACAGGGGGCTCAAAGCGCAATATTATTCTTCTGAAAGTATGGGTTCTGAGAGCTTTCAGGATCAGACAACACGAAAACAAACTATAGGGACATCTTGACTAAAATCTGGCAAATGCTCAAATGTACTCTTCAAAAAGCTTTTCCAGTACCCCGAGTCATGACCATCATAATCATATGAAGAGTGCCAGCAAGCCAAAAGTAGAAATTTAAGTGTTTAAACTTTAAACCCTTCCTCCTAAGTCTCCTTTTTGTAGGCCTTTTCGTGTTCAAGCTCAGGAATACAAAATTGACATAATTGCAGAAACACAAACCTTATCCCTGTGACGTACAAGTAGAATAAAATATGACCAAACAGCTCCGATAAATCTAGTGCAGGATAATATCCTTCAATACCTTGGTGATCCTCTTCCCCCAGTAAGTTTTCTTTTGTTCATTGCAAGGAATAAGCTTTAATGGCATACAACAAAGCATGTTATCTATTACTAGAAACGAATTTCCTTTACAGCGTGTGACTTACGCGAATATCACAGATCATTTGTCGAGGATTGGTTGGACTCTCTAGCCAAACAAGCTTTGTCCAAGGACCGATAGCAGCTGCAACTTCATCTAAGTTGGTAGTGTTTACGCGCCTACAGAGTTTCAGATACACGGCCACAGATCAACTTAAGAGATAGCTAAACATAAGAGGAACGAAAAGGAAAAAGAAAAATAAGAAATACTAACTTCACAACAACTCCTGTCTTTGGCATAACTCGTGATAACAATCGATCAGATCCTCCATATATATCTTCTCCAGCAACAATCTCCTGGCCTAAATTACAGAAGATTGAAGCTAAGAATGTGACCGCACGACCAACACAGTTAAATATCTTCAAGCAGTAGGGGCAGTTGGGCATCAAAAAGGAAGAAAAACAATTCATAAATTTAGGTGCACAGAGCTTACATGCTGTTTTGTTTACAGTGGGTCATTACACAAATTATTGACTGAGCTTTTAACTTAGATTGTAAGTTTTATTTACTTTCATTTTGACTATAGGTACTTCCTACTTTCACTTCTATAGAATTTGGATTAAACTCGTGGATAAATATGCATTTTATGTAACAGTGCTGGCAAACAATACCAGTGCCGACAAGATGAGCAACGGCAGCAAGTGCAGCCATTCCACTGGTAAAGCATAATGCTCTGTCAGCCTTGTCCAACTGTGCAAGGAGCCTGCAACATACCAAGAGTTAAAATTGGTTCTAGTAACTATCAAAATAACAAATATCAGATCTTGCACATGAAACAAGAGATAATAATGAATATGATGTTAAAAGCAAAGCAAACAAATGAGTTACCTTTCTAAAACATCTCGTGTAGGATTACCACTCCTTGTATAATCATAAGGTCCCATTTCAAGTGCCGATGGCTATTAATGAGAAAAAAAGGGAGGACGATACACAATTAGAAAAGACATAGAGAAAGAAGAGGGATCTAGAGAAAATAAGATGCTTAACAAAGATGACTACAAGCCTACAGCTACAAAATTGCTGAGAAATCACGTAGCCACAATTCGAGAAGACATATAGTGTTGCAAATGCAATTTCAAAACCAAAGACTAGTTGCAATATGGTAGGCTCATAGCATTACGATTACCAAGTGCAACCATCAATGTCCAACCCAATATAAATACTTTAACCCACAAAATGACATCAATAATTCTAAAATGACACTCAAGTACGGGTACCAGTAATAGATTATACACGAAAGAAGTTCAGAACGTTGTTTCATTAACCAAGCAATAAACAAATAGATCATAGACGAAACGGGCCAATTATCTTGGTACAAACAAGTCGAATGAGGGCCAATAATCTAAAGATGGAGGCTATAGAGTAACACCACATAATAGCAGTCTCAAAGCTCACCTGCTTAAATGTGGCTGTCTGATAAAGGGGTGTGCTCATTGCGCCAAAAGGATCAATCTTGCTGTCGAAATTCATCAACATTGTCGAAATACTCGGTTCCTTAACTTCCAATTCTACAATCAATAAAAACCAAAAAAAAGAAACCCAATTGGAATTCGAACATTCATTTAACTTAAAAAAAGCAAAAAATCTTCATACAGAAATGAAACTTGAAAGCACTAATTCAACCACAACAACCACCACCAATAAAAAAACCGAAAAAAACCAATTGGAATTTGAACATGCATTTAACTTAATAAGCAGAAATCTTCACCACACAAAATGAAACTTGAATACACTAATTCAACAACAACAACAACAACAATAACAACACCACCAAAACAAACAAAAAAAAAAAAAAAAACCAATTGGAATTCGAACATGCAATTAGCTTAAAAAGCAGAAATCTTCACACAAATGAAACTTGGAAACACCAACACCAACACCAACAACAACACCAACAACAACATCAACATCAACATCAACATCAACATCAACATCAACAACCCTGTAAGAATTTCAACCGAAATCGAAATGTACATAAATAAAACCAGAAACCATAGGTTAAACTGAAAAAAGATGCAAACTTTGATTAAGAAACAAACCATCAAAATACTCAGCAACAGTTTCAGCCAATGCAGCAGCCTTAACATCCATTCCTTTGTCTTTCTCTCCCAAACAATTCACCACAACTCCCCTCTTTTTCTCAGACAAAATTGGGGAATTAAAGCTTACTCTTGTCGGATAAATCCCACATGAAATTCCCTGCTAAAACAATCAAACAACAACCAAAAAATACATAAAAAAAATTAAAAATGTCAGCAAAAATAAAATTGTGGGATTATACAAAAATAGAATTAAAAACCCAGAATCAAAATGATCATGCATAAACATACACTTAAAATGTTAATTAACGAATTAAAAATTGATTAATAGATATAAAATTAATAAAATAAAAACTTACGTAGGAGGGAAATTCAGGGGAAAGAGAAGGGAAACAAGGTTTGAGTGAAAGAGAAGCCGCCATTTTCTCGGTAGTAGGGTTTATCAGTACTATTATCGATGATCGTGATGTGAGAATCAGATTAATTGGTTTTTCAAAAAAATTCAAAATCAATTAAATTGTGATTTTTGAGAAGAAATTGTATGAGAAAAAAATCAGAATTTGTTGATATATATATATATATATATACACTCGAGGTGGTGGTGAAAAGAGAGAAAAGGGGAGAGATTTTTACTGAAATGGTAACTGATCAAAGACTGTCAAATTTTCAGTTGAGTAAAAATCTCCAGGGTTGAATGGTGGACTTATTCACTCTTTTTGACTTCCTAATTTACGGGAGCTAACTAATGCTGCGCGTGTGAATGGATATGAAGACCAGCTAATGCTTACGTGGATTGGGATATGATAACCAGCTAGTGTTTTGCGTGGATTGATCTTCTGGATATTGGGTCGAATTTGTTTCCCTTCTATATTCTTGGCGAATTGAATAAGTAGTTAATATTGTTTCCTAAATGTTGCTAAAGATACGATACTCCAATATTTTGTTTCTTGATCTTCTTAAAGATACGATATGATTTATTTCAAAAAAAAAAGATACCATATGATAATGCTTATTAGATATCGACTGTGATAAGATGTGTCGTAGGGCTATCTGCCCATTTTTGAGTCTATCGGCTGAAATTTGTTCCATAGGCTGGATCATCCAGGGTATTCTTGATGTAGTTGTTTCGCGGTAGCATTACATTATTACAAAACCGATGTGAAGTTAAAAATTTACAAGAGTTCGTGTAGGAGACTGAAAGATACGTTGTCTGAGAACTCGAAAATGAGGATAATGATTTTATTTCTGACATTAAGAATCGTTTAGAGCTTGAATTACAAATAGACAGAATACTGACACACTGCACAAGTACAGGATTGTTTGTGTGTTACATGAAGCGGGATAAAGCGCATACAGTGTGATCGGGTGCCAGCCAGGGGCGGGGTGAACCCAGAGGGAACGAAGGGAACACAGGCTACTCAGATTTTCCGAAAACATAACAATTTTGCGGTTGGTGAGGTTGTAGCTATTCCTCGTACTGCACGATTTTTGCGACTGATGAGTCCCCAATCTTCTGAAAGACGACTACCATGTCATTATGTCTGAGCAATCCCATTGTTTTGCCATGATGCAAAGCAAGCTTCAATACCGAGTCTTCATTGACAACTCCTAATGCAACCTGGTGAATACAATTGGCAATCGAAATTTTAATTCCTACGCAAACCATACAGTCACAGATAAAACGTTACCAAATTCCTTTACTCGAGAGCTTATACACCAGATGCCCGTCAGTATTACAGTGTTTTCGAGTGCATATTGTTCTGGTTCTTCGTTTTTAATCGTTGAATGCAAAATCCTCAAAATTAAGACGATTATGGTTTTATTCACTTTGCTGAATTTGATTTCCGAATTCAAGAAGATGCCAACTCTGAACACTGTGTAAGTTTAATACACTATTGTCTAAGATTGATGAAAGAAGGTTAATAGTTCCTTACTTCATCAGAGCTAGCCAGTATAGGAATAACTCCTCGTACACCTAGCAACTGCCGAGCCTGAAAATCACCAAAATGCAAGTCCTCGTATAAAAACCAGGTCCATAGACGTAAAATGGTGATGAAAATGTAGCATAAAAAGTTTACTAAATGATTGAGAAAGAGAAGGCAACCTGCATAGAGCCACTGAGAGTCCATTTCACTGAATTTGACCTCAGGAAAGGGGTAACGATAGCAAAAACTGGCACAGACGGCCTATACTTCGCAATTAATCTATCAAGGAAGAAAAAGATCTTAATCAAAACTAAAGAAGTTGCATATACCCACAAAAAGCTAATTATAGGATGCAATAGTACCTTGCTGCTCCCCCTGTTGACGTGAATACAGCAATCATCGCAGCATTGGCTTTGGCAGCAACACGCACCTGTGTAAATGAGAGCTCTATTTAGTTATCCTCAGAATTTGAGGTAAAAGTATTGTTGAGGATGTTCAAACTCCCAAATAGTAGCTGATTGATTAAGGGGTCAAAACCCGTACCACAGATGAAGCAACAGCTTCTGACTCAGACATAGGTTCTCCAACATGCTTAACAATCCGCTTGTAACTTAGTCCTTGGTTGTATACAAGCTCAGCCTGCAAGAAATATAATATGTTAACAACTAAACGGGAAATGCAGTAAAGTTTTAGCTCTGTTCACTATGGACTAATCAAATGCCAAACGGCTTTTGGAATTTTTCAATACTTCCATGAAAGTACTAGTAACTCAAAAGCGTTGCAGTTTTTGTAGTTAAGACAGTGACTGATATATGATTCCAGCACAAGATAGATAAACACTGAATTACAGTGTCCAAAGCACTAGTGTGGTAGTAAAGACAAGAGTCTCACAGTTATGAAACACAGGACAAGAATCAAGGCTAAAAGCAAACTCGGATGTAAACACGGCCTCTCATATACGAAGAAGAAATATGTGATGAAAGACTCACTTCAGCACAAATTCTCCTGACAACTCCAATGGCTTCAACCGGGTACATTCCTCCAAAAGTCTCTCCACCTAGTAATATGCCATCAGCACCTGACAACAGAACTCAAACTATAAGAGGCGGAAAAAATAATACAATTTTTACTTAATCATAGTTAGAATAACAACAGCACACACAGGTAGAGTTCACAGACCATCAAGAACAGCATTGGCAACATCAGTTGCTTCTGCACGAGTAGGCCGTAAGTTGCCAACCATACTGTCCACTACTCTGGTGATAATGAGAGGTTTCCCAGCCATGTTGCACCTATGTGCAGCAGATTTTTGAAACAAGAAAACCTAAAAAGTAGACGGTGCACTGATGAATATTCATAAAGTACAATGCAAAACAAATGTCTAGAATATCTTTTTTAAAACTGTAGGAAACCTACTGAAATAACTGATTGCATAAAGTGGAGTGGAAAAGAACAGCATTACCAACCAGTTACCCAATTGTACAGAGAACAGAACAAGTAGGTTAAACTGTTAAAGCACTTCATACAATAAAGAAACATAGAACTGACCTTCTCTGGTGGAAGGTCAATACCCAAGTTTCCTCGAGACAGAATCATACCATCTGCTTCTTTCAAAATCTCATCAAAATGCTTCAATCCCTGATAAAGTTAACAAAAGCAAAAATATATTTAAACACTAATCTAAAGCTGATCTAGCTATATTATATGCTATCACTAGCATGAGCAGTTTGTACCAATAATGACAAATGACGATAGACAATCTGATGGCTTCTCGGAGTTTATCTCAAAAATTAAAAAGAAGCTCACCTCCAGTGTTTCAACTTTAGCAAATACTTGCGTTTCTTGAAGATTTTGAGATGCAAGGAAAGCTCTGACCTGGAAGTAGAAAGCCATAAGGCAATAAGGGTGATGACTCGCAAATTGCAACAACAGTATTGCTTCAAAAAGACTCCATTATAGCCATTAACGTTAGCCACCAATAAGAAGTCTGCTCCGTTGCTCATGAAAGTGGACCCCAGGCAAGAGTTTTAACTTTTAAGTATACATAAGGACGCAAAGAACTAGCCAGGTGATAAGAATAACTTACTTCTCGAACATCATCAGCATGCCGAGTATAGTGCAAAGAGATGAAGTTAACCTTGTTGCGAGTACCCCAAGTTGAAATTATCTGGTGTACCAACAACAGCATTTGATATAAGACAGTTCAGCTAGAATGGATTTTTCTCTAATCTATCAACTAAGTGGGCATACGTCATCATCCCTAATATAGTTGATAAGTGAACTGGTGTATATAGATCTACTTAATAGCTAGAACTGATATATGGTTCATGAAATGATCATATTACTTGAAGCTTTTAACAAAGATGCCAGTTATATATGGAGAGTATTACCTGTTTGTCACCATCCGTTAGAGTGGGAAGATTGACCTGGACTCTCGAAACATGCAAGTTAAACTTGAAGCCTGTTAGCTTTGCGCTGGTTTTCACCTGACAGATGACATCTCCACCATTTGTCTCTGACACCTAATATTAAACAGAAGCAGATAATGAGATGTGTTGATCAGAAACAAGTGAACTAAGGAGGTTCGGCAGAAAGGCCATTCCAGTTTTCACCTCAAGCCACACGGAAGAGGTTTCACTTCCAGTGAAGAGGTATTGCCCGAGAAAAACAGTATCACCTTTCCTAACTTCCTGCCATGTGCAAAGCAAAAGAAAACATGATCGAGCAAGAAAAATGACTTGGCTAGAAACATGTAACCAATCATGAGTTCATGAAATATAAAGGTTGATCAAGAAAAAATATTTGATGCAGTAAACAACCAATTCAATTATATGACTTGACTCTAGCAACAAGAATGTACTTGACCAAGCATTTGAGAGTGGAAATCAAGGAGGAAACTTTAAGATACAGTAGGCAAACAAAATTTTGGTCTGTAGACAATAACGTCTTGCCGAACAATGGCAAAAGATACCGCATTACTCCTGATGTAAAAAATTACTTTTCACCAAAACTAAGGGGGGCTGCAATAACTAAATTCATTTCAAGGAAAAATAGAACTAACATGGTAAGAAAAGATGTTATCTGTGCAGGGCAAAGTCAGACCAGTGCGACATCTTACACATAAAAAGGACAACTTTTCAGACATGAGGAGATTGTTGGTTGTTGCAGGTATAATCTACATCAATCATCTCACAGCCAACAAAAACGATAGACTGCATACCTTTGCAAGCCCAGCATATGTTATTGGCAAAAGTTGTGCCGATGTTTCCTTAGTGATATCTGGAGTGATTGTTATAAAATCTTCAGCTTTTAATTCTATGGGGTTTCCAGACTTGTTGTCAATTTGGATTTCTGGCCCCCCAGTATCTAACATAACCTGAAGACAGCAGTTAGTTAGAGATGTTCCTGCTTCAATATACTTAAAAAGAAACACTTTGATAAAACAGAAGCTAATGGAACAAGAAGTTCGGTTCCAATTGTACAGTCAACTAACGCTATCAAGAGATGTGTTCCTAATATATCACTAGTTGAACTTCCATAAACACACTCGGTATATATAACTATATAAGTAATATAACTATCGCAAAATCCCTTCTATTGCTTCAGTGTAGATTTACTTACAGCACAAAGCTTTCCAGATCTCTGTATGGCCGACCTCAAATTGTCAACAGTCTCTTGATGGTATTCAACATCCAGGCAAGAGAAATCAAACCTTGCAACTGCAACAATGTGTTTCAGGAGAAGCTAAGAACCATCACTCAACAAAAGAATCATATGGCAAACCAACACGGAAGCATTAGAATGACAGTTTACCCGACATTCCTGCTTTTAGACAAGCCTCAATAGTGTCGACTGAGTGAGTTTTTGGTCCGAGGGTTGCCATGATTTTGGTCAGGGCCGAAGATCCATCCTGCATTACACTAAAATTTTAACAATAATACTTGCACACTGCAGTAGTTAATTAATTAGGGATGTAAATTGAAAAATAATTAACACAGAGCAAGAAAAGAAATCCGAAAATGGCTTTAATACAATGTTCAGTTACCAGACAATAACAATTGTTATCAGCCATCAGTTTAAGTTTACTCCATATTTTGGCATATGTAAGACGTTACATCATTTCCAGATTAGTCAACTTCACATCACTCTTTGTCTTTTGCAGTTAATCTAGTACACAATTCAACACATTGCGCTAGGGAAAGACACTGTTCAGATGAAGAAGACATAAATGATATTCCTGGATTCGCCACTAGCTGTGAAATAGCACAAACTGATGATCATACAGTCTGCGCAGTCGTGCTGATCAGGTATCAGGCATCCATAAGAATTAACAGAAAACTGTCTAGGAAGCTTCACAGATACTCAAATTCATCTCTTTCTTTCTCATGGAAGTTAGTGTAAGTAGATCAAACTCAAACCCTACAAGAACTATCAATTTTCAGACTCCACCCCATGTTTCTCACGCACAGCAAACTGTTCCTTTCAAATTGTGGTCTTCAGATTGCTTCAAAATCCGTGACAGGCTGACAGCTTAATACTATCTAAGAAACTTTTGGACCACCTTATGTCATAACAAAATCTCCACAATTGATTGAAAATGCACCAATCCCATACAATCATTAACCTTTAAACTCGCCAAAAGTTTACAAGTCGTGATTTTTACACTCCCATGATTGATTTTTACACACGCCGCTTTGTAAAAGCAAGCTTTGTACTTTATAGGAGTGTAACATAAAAAAAAATCACCCAGAAAATAAAAAATTTCAAAGCAACAAAAAAAAGACATTGATGCATATAATTCAGTTTTGAACTTCGATCATGGGCATATATTACCACACAACTACGACTTTACGAGCTGAGCTAGCTGACGACTAACATGACTACAAACAATTTAGGATGAAGAGAAAGTACTGATTTAGAGGGAGTAAGCACAGAAGCAAGACGAATGGGCTCTTCAACGATCATCTGACCTCCCTGCATTTTTATCCAGCTGCTAAAAACTAGAAATAGTCTTAGAAATTAGTTCAAGAAAACAAGTTTGATAGTTGTTGTTCCAGTGATATATTTAGCAAGAAAATGTTGACTTACCAAATGAATCTTGCTACTATGCCTGATTCAAGACAATAATGTGTCGGAAAGAAACGTAATCAATACTAGTCTAGGCGACTAAGCAGTAAGCAGTAAGCAGTAAGCAGTACTATACTACTATCTATGAATATGAAACTATATGATAAAAACTTAATAATATAAAAGTAGCAATATCCAATGATTTACAAGGTTGGTGGATCGAAGGGTAGATATGAAATTACGTAAATGTACATGCTTTGCTTTAAATTGCCCATATGCCCCCATGCAAATTGGGGGTCATCCCTACTTTTAAAGGACAGTACAAAATAGCAATAACACGTGGAAATACTGACATTTTTGTCAATTTACAGTGAGAAAATTATACCGTCATATTTTACCAGAAATTCCAGAAATATTGCGGTGGTCCATTTTGTATTAAAATGATGCTGATTTTTGCAGGTTTCGTCAGTTATTTATTGGTTTGCCGTTGTTTGTCCTGTATTGGCAGTTTACTAAGGATTCACTGCAGTGAGTCAAATTTAACCAACTTGTTTACCATTTTGGGTAACTTTGTATTTTCCTCCGTCTTATATTCAATTCTTTACGTTTTTCTTTCAAAAAATCGTCATTACGAGCTAATATATCATACATCGAGTATTAGCGTATTAACGACTAACAACTCATGCATCAGATATTCCAAAATATTATTTTTCGAATAAGAAAATAAGAACTCAACACCAAATGCTCAAGACCCAACATCCATTAACACACAACCAACCTAAATATTAGGGTACATCAAATTTGAGACCAACCTACAACCACTTTGACAACCATTCATAAAACAATTACATCAAAATATTTCAACAAAACATTGTCAGCATAAATTTCTGATAGAGATTGTTTATTTAAGTTGCATTGACGTCAGAAGTTTAAGAGTTAACTATCACATGTCGTGAATTAAAACAAACCGCTACACACATACACCTATAAAAATAGGTGAGAATCAGCCATTCTAAGGGTGCAGTAAGACAACATCAATCTTCAACCAAAATAGAATATTAAATTAAGATATGCTACAATGCCTATAATTAGACCTTCTCCCTTTCTAAAGCTCCTTTTGCTGGAGCTTGGGGAATACTACAGACTGCAGTGTAGACACTAGACAGGTTGTGGAGGAGATCTCCAACCTCATAAGTCATCCCTACTATGTACTTTAGTGACTCTAGCCACAGAAGCTCATTCTCGCGACAAACAGGCATAAGATTACACAACAAACAATGATAATATATCAACTTCACCAAAGCGCGCTGCCAGGCCAAAACATTGCCTCCTTCAGAATGTAGCTTGTCATTCTTCTCTCGTTTTACCTGCAGCAACATCAAAGTCGTTCAAAAGTCTATATGTTCCGAAGTTCAGCTTGTACAGAGGCATGCCCTTAAATTACAGGTTGTTAATTCCTGTGATAAAGGAGCAACATGGGAAGATAATCGTAGTGGGTTACTGACCTTTGCTTTGATCTTCTACTTCTGGTCTGTACAGAAGCTGAGCTAACGACATTTTCAACTTTCGGCTTCCTGATTCTCGATTTTGACATGGCTGAAATACAACAAACAAGTGTTAACCATGTAAAGCAGTATGACAGGGCTCAGAAGATTGTAATTAGATGCTAGCTAGAAAACACTAAATTAGCACCTCTTTGACTAAATGCAGGTGACTGGACTTCTTCGTCACTAGTTTCTGCCTGTGTCTCTTCACCGGTTAAAGTGGAATGCTCTTCTGCCTCGTTGCCTGAGTTTGTAACATCTTTCATACACGATTCTTCAGTAGAGTCTTCCGTAGAAATATCACTTTCCTCATCACCATCTATGTCACCTAAAGACAAAAGTGTCAGAAGCAGAAAGATAGTAAACATTAGAGGCAGAGTATATTAAGACATACCACTCCGTCCGAATTTAAACTTCCCATGAAATTTGAAATCCTCTCACATATTCAAATGTCATGTGAAGTTTAATTTGGGACGGAGTGGTGCATTACACAAATATAAGCATAATAATTGGACACTCATGCAAACTGCAATTTTAAAATAGCGATAACTACATAGCGGCTCAATTTAATTTGGTATTGTTGGAAAATATTGAAAATTGAGCACCACAAGTGTAGTATGTGCTGTTACCAAGCTCAATAGAGTGTACACCTTGAAAGCTAGAGTAGGTTAGAAACAGTAAACAGCAAACTTTAGCACCAGGAACCGTAAATTGACTGAATGACACCGTGCTGCAGCATTTCTATTCTATGCAGTTTGCAGCAGTAGCAACTCATGTATTCAGTATTCCAAGGCTTCTGTTCAACTTGGAACATAAGTCTGGACACCTGTGAAGTTCACGTCTACTCTTGAAACATTAATCAGTTATATCCAGCAGACCAAAACACCAAAGGTTCATGGTTCGGTTTTATCTTCTTTAGGTCTCGATTTACATCATTTTTGGCACAACTCATTAACTTGGTATGTTGGGCCAGAAGATGCATTCTCTAGCTTTAGCTTTGCAATGTCAAAATTTAAACAAAATACCAGGTGGGCATAGAACCATTGATCAAAACGACAATCCCAATTGCTGCCTAAAACGCGGGGGTTATGATCATAACAATGTGTGGAGTTAAATTCTTAGGGGAATGTGCAAAAACATTGTGAAATGCAGCAATTACAGATGAGTTGGGTGTAAACAAACCTTTGTCACTTGAAGCATCTGCATTTTCTTTTTGGATCTTGTCAGCCACCAGAAAACCTTCTAAACTTCCAATTTTGTTTCTGTGAGCTTGTGCATTTCTTGCAGTGACTTCCTGCTCCTTTTTCTCCAAGTGAAACTTGTTCAGCTTTTCCTCAAACTCTTCAATTGATGATTTTAGATCTGGCTTTGCAAACTTCTTGGCCTGATTCAAATCATTATACGATATATCCATCAATAATACTTATTACCTAAGAGTTGAACCAAAAACCCAGCAGATAATACAACAAAAGTACCTTGTTAAGTATGTTTCTGAAATGGTCCATCACGGAATCCTCGGATAAGGCATGCTCATAAGCCTTAAATGACTCTATAAGCTTTTTCATTCCTTTATCAGTGAAGGCCAACTGAGAAAGGCAATATGCGAGGCACTCCCACTGACTGCTATCTGCAGCAGAAATGTTTGCTCATGAAAACCAAGAGAAGCGCCAAACAAAAGAAGTGAACATAATTTGGAATCCAGCAGCATCCACATACACTTTATGCCCAAGTACTGCTTATACTGAATTATGAATACTGAGAACATACTCCGAAGTTATAAGCAACAAGCAGATATAAACCTAACAGGAGCAACAGCTTAAGGTTGAACTGGACAGCAAAGCTTTCGAAGAAAAATGTGATAGTCATATTGCGCTTTGATGTGAGATAAGTATTAAGACCAGTGAGAGAACTCTAAATTGATTTAGAACAGCTGATTTAGAACACCATGCAAAACATAGAGATCAGAACTTGTAAATATCAAAACTTCACATACCTGTGACCCCATTGAACCGGTTGCAAAGCTTTTCAACTAAGCCTTCCATTTGCTTATCCTGAAAAGTTGGGATACAAAATGTGTTGAGTGCATATACAATGCAAACCAAAAGGAACAAAAAAATTACAGCTATATTAAAGGAGGACTTTGTACCTTTTTTATGGAAGCAATCAAAAATTGCATGATGTTACAGAACGAATCCCTCCCCAATTTCTGATTGGAAAGCTTGCCAAGAATATCTGGAAGTAGATTATATATAGGATTCGACCCTGGGAAAAATAAAGAACCTTTTAGACAACTTCAGCCATTTTTTGTTGTATGACAAACTAACGAACTATATAGTTCAAGTAATACCTTTCTTAGACAACTCTGTAAAGAAGAGTTTCGCTAGGTTTGCGATCCTTTCATCTTCATCCTCTATTCTTGCAGCCATTTCATTGATGTAACCCTTGACCTGATTGTGCAAATAACATCGTGAAACACCAGTATTGAGATATGAATATAAATCATACAGTTAATAAAATCATCCATACCTTCATCATATCATTCAATATAAGATGAGACAGCACCAAAACAGCATTTTTCCTTACAGAAGCTGAAGGATCTCGCAATCTAGCATACATGTTTTCTGTCCAAGGTTCTACCAAATTGGGAAAGCGAACTGCCAGATCTCCAAGAGCAATAGTGCAATTTGATCGAACAGTTTCTGATGCTGCACTTTCCACAACAGTGAAGAGTAGCTGTAGATTTGCTTCACTGCATTTGTCATCAAAATTCAAACAATTGGTAAAACTGTCAATTGCATAGTATGCAAGACAACACAGCATAAAAATCTTACCAAAAAGATGCATCGACAATCATAAAACGACATAAAGCAAGCATCGCCGCTGCCTGTAGTTCCGGATTCTACAAAATACAAGAAGCTGGCAAAGTCAGACTGAAGAACCTGCATTGCCAAATAGCTATACTGCCCTATTAATTGGAGAAAGAACAACTATGAATGCGACTATCTTTTCAAACCAAATTAGTTCTCCTAAAACAAACTTTGGCCGTAAAGACTTGAAAATCTACCAACCTCTTGTAGAAGTAAAACAATATCCCTTAGAATGATTGCTACCAAAGGTTACTCTTATGACATGTATCTGAGTATTCAATTCAGTGAGAATCTTAGTAGTAACTATGTAAAAGAAACTAGAGATCAATAGCACATGCCTTTTGCATCAAACTGAAGTTTCTACAAAGCTTTGAGAGAAAAGGCGCACAGTATCCAAGTAAGTTCTTTTCGTGTGAACCCCCGGATAATATTTCCTTCTCTGCCCTGTCTGCAAGTGAATCAAGCATTGCATCTTCTGAGGCAGCAACACCTAATTCAGCATTTATACCGCCGTCCTGTACGTTAGCAATAAATAAATGGCTAACTTGATGAAATAAGAACTATACATACTGAGCCATGAAGGCATTCGCAAGACACCAACAGTTACGAATTCATAATTCCCCTCCTCACCTTTCCAGCATTATGTGTTGAACCACTAACATCAGCATTAGTAGATTCAGCATCCTGTCTATCCTTCTTTGCCTTCTGTTTCTGAATCTTTCTAACACAAGATTCGATATATACTAACTGATGCATGGCAACATGGCTTACAACGAACAGATATCTCGCAAGTTTTCCAACATGAACTGTGGCAGAACCACGACCAGTCCCATTCCCCGTGTCTTGCTCTACATCACTAGAATCCTCACAATGGAATACAGAACTTTGAGACTTCTTAACAATCCTGGCAGCAATACTTTCCGGAGCTGGATGAAGAGTATAGATAGCACCTACTGCTTTATCAGCGGCACTGTACCAAATGTTATCTGGGAGCCAAGAACCGACAATTAGGCTCTCTAGTGTACCAAAAATACGACTCCCATTACTAGCTACAAGCTTTTTCCTGTCTTCTTCAGATAACTTCTGGAGAGCAGTGCATGCTGTTCTAGCAAGAAGAGGGTCTACTTTCGCCCATCGGCCAAACCCAATATCAATGATATCCTGTAAATGAGAGCCCAATATTCCACTTGATGACTTTGCCGCCATACAAAGAACAGCTAAGGCACCCCGGCACTGCTCTGCGGTCGTTCTTGGCACATTAAAACAAAAGAAGTCCCACAAAGCTGAAACCTAAAAGCAAATACTTACATGAGAATGCATCTAAAATTCAAAAACATTGATCAGCCATTCATAATCGGAGACTTTCTAAATTTAATTGATAGAGAGTCCTTTATTGCAAAAGATAGACCTAGTTGGAAGCACATTTGCAAAACATCTAAAGGGAGACATTTTGTGATCTAATCCACAAACATGAGGTTCTAGAAACTGGTTTAATTAAACATATTATTCAAAGGTAAACGTTATAAGTACCATTCCAGAAGAAATATCCCCTTTGGACACTAAGGCATCAATTATCAATTCCAGAGCTGCAAGATCTCCAATGTTTGAATCTATGGCAAGCGTCAGCAGATTTTTAGCAGTTTCCAGCGAATTTCTGGTAATGTATATCGTGATGAAAGCATTCTCTACAGCCTCGTAGATAGACTTATCCTGAGAAAATACCTGAAAAGCATAACAACAGTAATCAGACTGTAAGCTACTATATAAGCTAAGACATCTCCATGACTCAGTCACACAAAAAGAAATTGTACCAGTGGCAACATTTTACGGAGACAGGCATCTGATCCATCAATCTGAAACTGTCTGCACCTCATAAGTAAGAGTATAGTGTTTTCCACATCTGTTGCCGAAGATGAAGCCATAAGTTGAACTAGGGTTGGCATTGTAGCTGAGATGCACTTAGAAAAGGTCAAACCAGCTTCAAGAGAAGCAACGAGGGCTCTTGTCTGCTCCACATTTCCAACATCAGGAACAGAGTTATCTTTATGAATAACGCCTTCTTCAACCTGGGATAAGTAGCTATCAGTTAGGCTATTAGGCTGCTCATCAGGTCTGTCTTCACAATTTACATGATCCACTTCCCCATCCCCTATAGAGGCACCATTATCGGATGGATTACTCTCTGAATCATTTTCAGGTTGGGCTTCGGGCTGAAGAGAGCTCAACTTTGTCTTGTATTTGTCCAATGTTGCTTCAAAAGATGCTACCCGGAGTTGAGGTCCAAATGGATTATGCTGCAACATTACAATCAGTAGGTTCAGAGCAGATTTTCTGACAATAGTAGTCTTGTCTTCCAACCTCCCAGCAGCAATTGCTGCCAATTCATTCCACAAACCAATTGAAACTGAGTGCTCTTCACACAGCTCAGACCAAACCTGAAGCACCTTGCTTCTAGTATAAGCTGAAACATCACGACACCGCTCCAGCAATATTTCTAACATAGCCTGTTTAGTTCTCAGCCTAACAGACTTTGAGCTTACTTCAACTTCGTCATCCTTAAATGCCTTAGAAACCAGTTTACCCAGAACAGCCACAAGTGCATTCCTGATCTTGTAAGACTCCCCACCAAAATGTGGGACTAGAATTCCTATATTGGTCGAGACTAACCTTGGCAGCCTCTCAGAGAGCTCAACTAGAAAGCGCCCTATGTTTTCAGCACCAGCAACGTCCTTGGTGTAGTCCTTTGGGTTTGTTCTTCCAATCTCTCTGATAAGAGATATTGCCAAGCTACCATCAGAATACTTCTTCTCGGCCCCAGCCACTGCTTCAGCCATTGAAGTGACAACAAAATCATACTTGTGGAGCAAATGCATGATTGAAGCAGATGATGGTGCTAGGTAGTGATACTTGGTGGCACAGGTCCCAATAATGCGACATAAGGCATCCTTTGCATCGGAATCTTTCAAAACTGTGGCATTCTCAAACAACAGAAACGCATTCCTAAGGGGCAGAGAAATTGAATAGAGTCATATAAAAATATGGATAAAACTAAGCAAATCAAAAAATCATCGTGATTAACTCACTTAGTAATGAAAGACAAGTAATTCTCGTCAGGATCAGAGGATCCAAATAACAACGTCAAGTTGATCTCTAGAGAATTCGCTATCAAATTCAGGATCCGGCCTCGTTGTCCCTCCCAATTCCATGCGTTTATTGTTAGTTTCTTACGACTGCTAGCTGCAGGCTAAAGCCACATGAGAGCAATGACAATCATTCAACATGTAATCAAAAAGGCCCCGCGACCATAACTTCAAACCAACTACATATACTTCTCTATGTGGGAGCATAACACTTCATTCTGAATATGATAACCACGCTAGTTTCTCACTAATAAATCGCTACTTACTCGTGATAAAAATGAAACTTGATATCTGAAGCTCAAATCTTTAGAAATTTACAAGTACTCCGTACAAGACTACTCCAATTCTATTGAATGTCTAAAGTTTTATTGCTAGTAATACTGCTCGATTTCTCCAAAAGCACAACAATATTAAGTGACTCCAAACATCAACAACTCATCACAATAGTAAATCAAAACTACTCATGCTAGTTGCAAATTACAATGTCAAGTACTCCGTTATAGCTCCAATTTTATCGAACATCTAAACTTGTATTGCTAGCAATACAACTCGATTTCTCCCCATAAACACAACATGAATGAGGGAACATTTCATGTTCCAACTTCGAAGAATCAATGACTCCAACATCTAAAACTCATGTTTACCACACCATAGTGATCACAAACTACTCATCATACTTGACATTTCGCGATCAAATTCATTAGAAGTTTACAAATTCAAGTTCAATTTCAAGTAATCGGTTTCTAGAGCGCTCAAAATAACGGCTAGTGACACACACAAGACTACTAAAAATCAACATTCTCCAATTCTATTAACATCTAATACTTCAACACTTTAAAAAAAATAGTAAAAATGGCTTACTTTCGCGGTATTGCAACTACTAGTGCTCGATTCCTCCGCGAGCACAACATGAAACAGGAAAAACGTATAAATTTTAAACGCATTCCGATGTGAAGCCACCCGATCAACCACCGCAGAATTACGATCACCACCACCCTCCTCATCATCATCATCATCAACATCATCATGAGGAGAGTGCGAATTACGCGACAACGAATCGACATTCGGGAGAAGAACACTGAAATTCGAACGAAGACTTTCGACAATATTAAACTTACACGCCGGAGTAAGAGAAGAGAAACACTTGACTAACGAGTAAACTCGGTCAAACACATCTTGTTCTTCGATGCAGAACAACTCCTTGTCCGATAAATCGAACGACGCGCCTGCAAAAATCACGCGAATTAGGAGAAATTGGGGGAAAATAGTGACGGAAATGTGAAATTAGGGTTTTAAAATTGGGGGAGAAGAGGTTACCTTTGACGAATTCTTCGAGGTCGGAAGGGCGGAGGGAGGTGACGGCGGTGGTTTTTTGGACGGCGAGACGGTGGTCGGTGTCGGTGCCGTCGTCGGAAAATTCCTCGAGAGATGTGAAGTTCGGTGGGAAGATGAACGGAGGAGCCATTTTTTTGGAGAGAGAAAAATGAAATTTGGTTTGAATTTGAGTGAAGTGTGAATTTGAAATTTTGAGGAGAGTGAAACAAGCGGGAATTTAACGTATCTGAGAAATGCCGTGTCGTTGAATCCGGGATTTGGATATTTTGGGACTTTTGTGAGGATACGGTGCCGGAGTATCGGCAGATCGGACATCTCACGCGCCAACATAGTCGTAAACAAGGTAAGGATTGAGTAGGAATGGTAGGTAACTTTCTTGAAAATGTACAATATTATATCAGTAAAATAAAAAGTAAAAGATCATATCGAATATGCTCAAATATTTGGGTTTTTTTTTGTTTAGTCTAGTGATAATAAAAGTACATTTTCTCAATTTGATACCAAAATGTGTAGCATTGTTTCTCAAACATATTTCTTTTGTTGTCAACTTGTCATTGCAAGCAACATGCGTCATTCATCCAATATATAAGCCCATGAGAAAACTACAACCTAGTACATGTTTAATTTAATAACTAGGTTTCCGTCCCGTGAAATTACGGGATCGCTTTTAATTTTATTTGTAGAGTTGTCAGAATATGTTAGATATAGCTTAAATGAAAATGAAATTGTCAATCATAATATCGAAAATAAACATGACCAATTCAAGATGATATACCGAACAAAAAACAAAAATCATATCTCATCTCATTGTAGAGTACAATATAACTATTTGGAATTACAATATCGATTTGCAACATATCATCATATGAGTCGAAAAATGAATACATATAACTATATATCTTTCTCTAGCTAAAATTCTCTCTTTGATAAACTCAATGTATATGTAGGAAATGACATTATTTTTCACACCAAAATAAAACAATAGTTATACTAATTCGAAATAGATGTAACTGACACAATTAGCAAACGAAAGGCCAAGAGACATCATGTTTAATGTCGTTATTAAGATGAATAATGGTGTGATTAATAATGATTAATTTAAGGAATTTCAATAAGATTTATGTATAGGAAGTTGAAGTGATTCATAACGTCAAAGTGGGCAATTCAAAAGACTAATTTTCCACCGCATTAATAAGTCCCCTGGTATGGCTATGACACGGTTTTTTTTTTGGCCTACAATGATATTGAAAACTAAGTGACGTGGAAGAGAGAGAGAAGAAATCCACCCTAGGCTGACAACTAAGGTATGACGTGGCTTTTTTTATTGAGAACACCTCTATGAAGTGTCACGTAGGCGTTGAAGTTAGCCTACTAAAGTAGTAGTATAGATAGATAGATAACATTACATTTCGTATGACCTTAAGCACTTGAGAGTGGTGTTAGAGAATCGAGAAAGGGCAAGGAGTAACAAAGAATGCTTTTGTCAAACACTTTGCTTTGTTCCTATTGTGGTATATGATTCAATACCTAATTTTGATTCCGGAAGAAATCGAGAAACATCGAGGATGTGGAAGCAATTGATAATAATGATATAAGTTTGAAGATGAGTTGTAATTTATATGTAGACAATTTGCTCTAGTGAAAAATGTTGTGAATTGTTCTACATTCCTTGATGAATCAACTGATACAAGTGTGTACTATTTATACAAACTAAGCTGAGCTCTAACAGGGACATTAGTAACTTACCAAGTGAACAGAGTGAGCGTGGGTTGCTATCTTCTTTTATCTCGCTTGACTCACCATTGATAATGACTTACCCTAAATATTTGGTCTCAATCACATTTGTGAGCTTGATCTTTAACGACCATGTTTGTTCTACCTGCAACATGTGAGTGCCGTTGAGAGTGTTGTGAGCTTAATACTTTGTTTCTTCCTACATTCTCGATGTTAAAGTTCTACGATCTCCTATACACCAATTTATCTCCAGTGCATCCGAAAACAACAGGAATATAGGTCATCATGTTAATACAATTGTGTGGGCAGTCGTCAATATAGAACATAACTACTCAAGCCATGCCAATTTCACCAATCTCAAACAATCCTGATCAACTAATTTGAGATTCGACTTTTCAATCTCGATAAAAAGTCCATCATCAACCTAAACTCTAATATCGGACTCACACAAATATACATAACGTGACGATAACGCACCCTACTTTAGAGTTTAGACATGTCCGTAATTCGACTTATGAGACTTCACTAGTACTCCACAAAGTCAATTAGTCCAAGTGAAGTCGACACATCTCAATTCTCAACTCCCAAATCACCGACACAACAACAACAACAACCACAGTAAAAACTAAAAACCCACCTGAGAAAAATCCCCAAATTCTTCATCTTCTTACAAACCCTAATCAATCTGTCAACAACAACATCCAAAATCCGATCAATATCAGCTGGAAATTGGGGATTTTTGTTGGGAAATTTGATGAGAAAATGGCGGTGCCGTGGAGTGTAACGTTGTGGGTATCACAGATGGTGTGGTTGGCTTTAGTTGGTTGGGTTTCATCTTGCTTGATCGTTGCTGATGAGATCGCTCACTCGCTTCGCTTCGGCGATATCGGTCCATTTCATGTCGCCTGACCCCTTGTTCTTCTTTGTGAGCTTCTTTCTCACTCCTCTTTTTTTTTTTTTTTTTGGTTCAATTTTGATTATGGGATTATGGTGAATTATTGGGTTTTGATTGTTGTGTAGTGTGCTAGACGTTGGACAAGTAGTGAACTTTATTGTGTTTAGTTGAATTTTTTCAATTTTTAGATGTGGGATTATGGTGATTTTGGATTTTTTACTATTATTTTGGAGAATTGGTGGAGTAACACGAGAATTGAGAATGATTTGATGCATTTTGATATCACGGGTGGGTTGAGTGAATGAGATCGTTCCTCGTTGAGATTGATTTGATGCATTTTGTACCATGGGTGTGTGAGTGAGTGAGATTGTTCGTTGTTGGGAATGATTTGATGCATTTTGATACAATGGGTGTGTGAGTGAGTGAGATCAGTAGATCACCCCTCGTTGAGAATGATTTGATGCATTTTGATACCATGGGTGTGTGAGTGAGTGAGATCAACTCTCGTTGATGATGATTTGATGCATTTTACTACCATGGGAAGGGAAGTGAGTGAGATTATCCGTCGTTGAGAATGATTTGATGCATTTTGATATCATGGGTGGGTGGATGAGTGAGGTCGTCTCTTGTTGATATGAGCTCAAAGTTTAATGTTTTGGGACGAATTGCATTGCCTGAGTGGTTGCTTGGTTCGCCTTGGGAAGTTCTGAAGCTTGGGTTTTTGTATATCCATTTCATGATTTTCTATCTCATTGGAATTGGTAGAAGTTGTTTGCTTGAACAAAACTTGATGAAAATTCCCATCAGAATTCCGGTTACAACAATAATTGAAGGTTCGCAATGAAATCCCATTATAATTGTTGAAAGTAGTTTGCTTGAACAACTTCCTCCATTTTGGAAGAATTGGAAATTCCAAATCTTTTGATTTGTGTCACCGACAGTCTGTAGTATGTACTAAGATTAGGTGTTCCTTTAGGACAAATTGTTATAGAAACATTGGAATTGCCTTTGTGATTGTTTGGTTTGCCCTGGGAAGCTTCAAAGCTTAGGTTTTCCTATTCTCGGTCCAATGATTTCTATCTTATGAGAATCGTTTTCTCAAAGGTTTCGAGACAACTTATTGTTTTTGTTTTTGTTTGAGAAAACTATGGTAAGGAAATAATTAATCCCGTGAATTGGGACAATATAAATTTGCCTGCTTTACCTAATCGCCTTATAGCAATCCTGAATACAAGGAAATAGTATAGCTAGAAGATGATAATTGATAACTTAGAGGAGATTATGTAAGAGTAGCCAAGTAGGAAACAATTCCCTCATCAATTTTGTCTGAGGAGTAGCATGCTGCAATTAAGGTCTGCTCTTTTTGTTGGCACCCGTTACAAGTTGTATAAGACCAAAAAACAACGTTTCACTGTGTACTGTGTGGCTCAGAGTCACTGGATTGATTTGA
This sequence comes from Spergularia azorica, assembly GCA_038382645.1. Lineage (NCBI taxonomy): Eukaryota > Viridiplantae > Streptophyta > Magnoliopsida > Caryophyllales > Caryophyllaceae > Spergularia > Spergularia azorica. The sequence goes on along the minus strand of JBBYHQ010300297.1, from coordinate 6,721 downwards.
ACAGACTTGTTCAAAACTTGCGAGGTTGTTTTGTGTAGGATTTTAACTTGTGAGTATGTAAATGTGCATTGTTGAGGATTTAAATGTGTTGGGCGGAGCTTTACAGTGAGGGGGTAGAACGCCTCACCGAAGACCTGATAGTTTTTGGTAGAGATAAACAGGACCAGGAAAGAACATTAATCGGTGTGTATGGTTTTGTATAGGCATATTGCGATTGATTTACGTCTGGTCGTTTAATTTGCTATCAGAAACCCAAGATTCCCACAGTAACCAAAAGGTTTCTCCTGTCTGTTTCAGGAGATTGTCATGGGAAAAGAGAACTTTTAAAATGGACATGCACTTGCAAAAATGTTTATGAGGAGTTTAATGTAGGTATCGGGCATTTTGGGTATTTGATTGTTTACACTAGTCTTGTTGCGGTGTAGGATTTCTGATATCACATACATGCGAACTTAGGTAGATTAAATTTGTGAATCCTTGTTTCGATTCTTGGACGAAGTTATTAGGTACATATCATTGAAGCATTTTATTGAGAAGGTTGTATAAGCAGTTTATTTCTGTTGTTGTCAACTAGGTTATCCATACTCCAAGCAGGCTACTTTAAATCAAAATCATCCTAAGATGTGCGGCGTAGATGATTGTGTAATTGAAATCGTTGGTTTCATTGGTGCTATTGTGTTTTATTTGCCCAAAGTGCCTACTCTAGAATTCTTTGTTATCGAGTAATTAAGTTGAAACTTCACATCAAATTCCTTTGTCTTGACCTGACTGCCAACAGACATAAAAGTATATACTTAGTGTTATTTCACAGGTTTCCTCTATACATACGACTAACAATCAATACTTTTTGACACAGTTGAAGATTACATTTGCAGACAGAATTCTCGTCTTGGGTGCTTGGATGTGACTGTATAGTTGTGTATGTTTTAATCCGGTCTAGCAGTGAAGCCATTCTTTACACACAGTGGGAAGGCGATTTTTGTACAAAATGGCACATTGGCGATCCGATTCCCACCCAGGCTCATCTGTATTGCTATGCCAGAGTTGTGTCAGCTCTCTGAAATCCTGGTTCACGCCTCAGTTCTGCTCTTGCCATGGCGAGGACCAGGGGCTGATTTAGGTGGGATGCATAGGGGTACAGCTGCATCTCCATTTTCTGTAATATACTTGACCTTGTCATAGGAGACTACTAGTACTAGGAGAGAGATAACAAACATACCAAATACGGTTCTAATCGATACCCAATTTGATATTTTTCTTACTGATTAAGTTGCATTCTGTTCAATTGATTTTTACATGGACTCCTTTCTGCTTCTCAGTTCTCACAACCCACATCTTTTACCTGGAGGGTGAATTATACCCTTCGCAATGCAGATTTCACAAGTTCTCCAAATCGAACATATGAACAAATTATACATTTTTTCGCACAGTAATCTTCAATCATACGTTAAATCTCCCCCTTTGATAGCTGACTTGTTCCAGAATGAGATGAAAAACTTGAAAGATATGCTGCTATCACTGTGAGTCTGCGACAATTATGTGACGATGGCAGGTTACAGACAGTCAATATCTGACTATTTTGGTCAATGACTCAATAGTGTTCTATTACTTACTCGATATTACTATTACCGCGCTAAAATAATCAATGACAGTTCCATTCAAATTTTGGCAAAGTCATCCTTAAAAACGAATCCGATAACAACACAGTTACACATGCACATAAACACCTTCATCGTATTTGGTATTACACCCCTCACCATAAACAACCTAGATTATTATTATTACCATCTACTATAATTTGAAAATTTGAAACTAACCCTAATCTTCCAAACCAAGTAAAATCCAACCATATATTATTACTATATACTTAACTAACTTAAACTATACAATAATCACAACCTTGTTGTGTTTAATTAAAGTTTCCCCAAATTCCAATTAATCTCTCTCCTCATTAATGCACCACCCTTTTGGTCTTACTTACTCCAAACTTCCATTTAATAATCACATTCAATTCAATTTCTCCCCCTTCTTCCCCATTGACAACCCCTTCTCACCTTCCATTCTCCCACAAGCTCAAGCAATCTTCAACCATACTCTACTCTTCCACCCTCCTCATGCAACCCCCATCAAAAAGATCAAAACTTTCCTCAAAAAATTGACATTTTTTTCATGCAAAACAGACATTTTTTTCATGCAAAACAAAACCCACCAAAAAAAGATCAAAACTTTCTTAAAAAGATTGAAACTTTCTTCATAAAAACTTCTCCTTGAAGTTTTTCCAATTTCAATGGGGTGTTCAGCTTCAAGGTTAGATACCTTTATTGCGAAAGCTATAGAAGACCCTTTATCATCTTCATCAACATCAACATCTTCTGTCTCCTCTTCAAGTAATAATAACGTATGTAAGAAGATTCGTTCTTTATCTACTCCGCTTGTTCATCACCCTGCTGTTAAAAAGGGGGATTCTAATCATCTTGTATGTTTAACTTCTTCAACTTATGGTTCACTTGCTGTTGTTGATGATTATTACTGTTCTTCTTCTTCTTCTACTGCTGCTGTTGAAGATGATTGTGATTCTTCACCTGATTCTGTGATTAATACTTGGGAACTTATGGAAGGGTTAGAAGATGATGAAAGTGTTGTTAATCATCATAAAAATGTTGGTATTGGTGATGATTGTAGGGTTAAGTCTTTAAATTTGCGTGATTTTGAAGATACCCAGAAATTGCCCGAGTCTAAATTGGGGTTTCGTTTGGTTGATGATTGTGGTAGTGATTTTAAGGTTAATTCGTCGAGTTTCGGTGATTATAATGATACCCGGAAGTTGCCCGGTTCGAAATTTGTTGATTGTGGTAGTGATTTTAAGGTGAAGGGGTCGAATTTAGGCAGGATTAGTGATGCTCGGATAATGGCTGCTAGGTTGGGATTGGATTTGAGTGATAGTAGTAGTGATTTTAAGGTGAAGTCGTCAAGTTTACGTGACTTTAGGGATGCTCAGAAGGTGTCTGGTCCGGGTTTGGGGTTACATTTGGCTGATTCTTTGACGAAATTGAGTGATTCGTATGTGTTTGTGGATGTGGCAAGTGAAATAGTTGAGGAGAAGGATGAGGGGTTTGAGCTGAACCCTAGTACTAAGCCTTTGTGGAAACATTTGTCGGAGGAGTCGCTTCTTTCAAAGATGGATCCTAATGTGGGTAATGCTTATGAGAGAGCATTGTTGGGTAATAAGATGGGGTATAGTCAATGTAGGGATGTTAGTAAATCGGCGGGTTCGAGCCCGTTTGTGTCGAAGTGTAAGAGTATGGGTTCTCCTGTGGTGGTGTCGAAAATGGGTGGTGACGATAATGCTTGTAATAAGGATGGGTGTGAGGACAAGATTGTGTTGTATTTTACTAGTTTGAGGGGGATTAGGAAGACATTTGAAGACTGTTCTTTTGTGAGGATGGTACTGAGGGGATTTCGAGTGGTGGTAGATGAGAGGGACATTTCGATGGATTCGAGTTTTAGGAAGGAACTACAAAGTGCACTTCTTGGGAAAGCTATGACCTTGCCACAACTCTTTATTAGAGGGAAGCATATAGGAGGCGCCGATGATGTAAAGCTGCTGCATGAAACTGGGGAGTTGGAGAGGATTTTAGAAGGATGTCCGACAAAGGATTGCGGGTCTGTATGTCAGAGCTGTGGTGATGCAAGGTTTGTCCCTTGTTCGAATTGTAGTGGCAGCCGGAAGGTGTTTCAGGAAGACGAAGGAAGAACGAGGAAATGCCCTGACTGCAATGAGAACGGATTGGTTCGCTGCCCAAGCTGTTGCCTGTGAATGGTGCTGCCATACTGGCTGGATTCTTTGGTCATGCTCGAAGTTTTTATCAAGATTCGAGTAATTACTTCTTCCTATTTCCTTATGCCAAGGTCTGGTCTAAGTCTCATTACCTGTTCTTATCAATCTACCATCTCTTTGGCATTAGATGCACAGATATATGGTTCACTATCTCTTTGAACACGGTGGTCAAACTTTTAGTTGCGCACCTCTTTGTTAGTATCTGATTGCGTAAAAGCTGTAAAGAAGGTTGATTGAGCACTCAGTAGTAAGAGTTATGATATTTTATCAGATGCTCTTGCTTACTGTAATACTGTTGGAATGTTGAATTTTCTTAGTAGTATGGATGTGATCTAGACTATATCACTCCAAAAAAATATCTGGTGCTATCGCCTTCAGTAATTTAGCTTATGATATTGCAATATGCCGGCATTGTTGCTCTCTGTTCTTTGTATGAAACCGCATGTTCTTGTGATGCTCATGGTTCCCGTCTTCCCGAAGAAATCTTATGGTAGCTTAGCTAGTTTTTCTTTATTGCATCCTACCTTGTCGAGTTCTTGTTAATGCACCATCAAGGCCAAAACAGTTGAAACCTTATGTACTTGTGATGCTCATGGTTCCCGAAGAAATCTGTGGTGGCCTGGCTAGTTTTTCTTCCCTGCATCCTACCTTGTCGAGTTATTGTTATTACACCTTTAAAACTATGTAGCATAATCGCTTGTGGTTCACCAGTCCACCAGACCAAGTAAATTCAATAGCTCAATGTTGTGTTGACTGTTGAGGATGAAAGGCCTGGAAATCTTGGCATTTGTCATATAACTAGATGTCTTTTATGATTAGGGTTGCATCTAGAATGTGTTGAAAGAGGGTATTTCACCAAAGTGACAAAAATTTGTCTTCGAGTTTCCGGGTGTATATGGAATTAAATTTATCGATATGCCTAACCCTTCTCCAGTTCTCCTTGATCAGGTGGTCCTATTACTCCTATAGTTGCCTAAAGATAATTTCTATTGATGTCTTGTTCGTCCGTTTCAATATAAACGTACCATTATGTAACCATCTTGCCTGCATGGGTTGTTTTTATCTTACCCTTACCTTCTGGAACAATTCTGGAGAAGTAGACAGTTTTATCTTACATTTTTGCATTCTTTTGTATTTTGTTTCACCCCCCACCCGCTTTCTCGCTCTCGCCCTCTCATTGATCTTGTTTTTGTATACTTTTTCCTCTCGTATGATTGTTAAGAGTCTTAAGACTGTTCTTGCTAATCGAACCCAAACTTCTTTTACCCCTACCTTACCTCACCATAGGGATGAGCCTTTGAAGCACATGGGTAATGTCGTTTTTGGGTTCGAAGTGTAAATTTAGCAGGTTGCCTATTCATGTGCCCCTTGTAATTCATTTTGTTGTACCCTTAAATGGTTACTTAGTTAGTAAAGTAATATTAGAGGAATTATATCAGATATTACCTAATTTTGGAGGGAAAATACTCAAAATAGGGATGGTCCAACATCAATGATGTGAGTATGGGGCAGTTGGTGGTTGTAAAGTGCTGTCACATTCTATATGAGGAGGAGGTTGGTCTTGCTGTTACTGTGATTGTGATACATGACCCATTTTGTGACATGCTTTGTTGGCCCTCTCCCTTGATACATACTGCTCAAGTGCTCATATTCTATAGAATGTTCATGTGTTGCTGAATCTTCCAGGCTATTGTTATCCTCAGTCCTCACACAATAAGATCAATCTATTAATGCGGAGATTTAACAAACAAGGAAATTGAATTTGTTCCTGGTCTCGTGTTTATTTGGAGTAAAAGTTTCGGCTCCTGTCGGTGCTCAGGTTTAGAGTTGAATGATGTAGTATGACTGTATGAGTGCTGGTCTTTGAATTGATGTGTGAGTTTCGGCTCAAATGCTGAACTTTACTTTTTGTTCAAGCATAACATATTAACACTGTACCAGCTTCGATTTTGATGGATGTAGGAGTTTAATCGACGTAGAAAAGGTTACTTGACTGTATTGGTTGGGACTGTGTTACTTGACTAATGCCTGTTAGTACTCAAATTCGGATACTACTTTCTTTTCGTTGTTTTGGTTTGCATCATCTGGTTGAGTTTGGATTCGAGTTGGTAAGAGGTTTGTTCAAGGAAACCCCTGTGTCAGCAGTGTGTTGATTAGTTGTATAGACCAAGTAAAATCTTGGGCCTCCTCTTGTTCTAGTTGGCAAATGGGTTTCACCTTGGCCTGACCATCAGTCCCAACTCGGTTATCTGGTGAGCCCGTTTCTTCGCAAAATAAACCCACCTTGCTAACTGGCCAAGGCCATTACGGCTCAGGTCAGTTCACCCGTGCCAACCCACGGCTTTGTGAGCTATAGGATAGTTTGGTTCTGCCTTCCAAGCTCGACATGGTCCGGCTCTCTACAACAGGTCATACAAAATCTAGTTCCATAGTTTTGGTCTTGTGGACAACATCAAAATATAACCAGAGGACTTATACAAACTCGAATTTTGACTCGAAATAGGAATGGTATGGGTTGTGTCCCGCAAATACTATCGTACCCCGGGGGTACCAAGAGAATGGTACCCCCCGGGCCTCCTTCTGAAAAATCCAGCTATTTTTTAAAAGCCCAGTCCATTTGTGAAATGCCCAATTTAAAAACAACACAAATCAGAAATCTGTACATACAAAATTAAAAACTCAACCATCATTTTCTCTCTCTTCCCCATCACCCTCCCCGACCCACCCCAGCCCCGCCACTGCACCGCCGACCCCAACCCTGGCGACTTCATCGGCCGGATGTCCCTACGCCGGCGTCCATCGCCCCAGCATCCACCATCGGGAATCAAGGGGGGACGGAAAATCAAATGAAATTGAAAAAAAGAAGAAGCTGGGGAATAGCGA
>JBBYHQ010300290.1:0-19597 GCA_038382645.1 Spergularia azorica | reverse complement strand
AATATCTTCGGCTTAACGGCCAAGTTATGTAACGATATATATAGGGGTTCACCCCTCATCAGTAATAACACAACAACTATCATTCACAAACCTAATTACATCTTAACACCTACGTTGTATGGTTTTGGGTTTGGGGGAATTGAAGTAGTGTACTGCTTTATATATATACGAGTCTGGGTCGTTATAGGCCGTTAGATTGACAAGCGGTGTCTTTTTTGAATTTGGGCGGCCCGATTCCACTGCCTATATATTCTTTTGTCTTTCCTATGAGGACACTTGACACTTATTAATTGGATGGTACTAAGTTATTATTTAATATGGTAATTATTAGCTAATTTATGGAAAATATTAATTTGATAGCACTAAAGTCATTATATAATATGGTAATTATTACATAACTTATGGAAAACATTACTTATATAATAATTACATTATAGTAAAGTTAATTTATGGTAAAAAAATAATTTGATATATAATGTAATATAATGGGTGACGGGATAGTGAAATGAAAATGAAATAATATAACGAGTGATGTATGTTATAGTGGAGTGAAAATGAAACAATATATTGAGTGTCGTAATAGTGGAATGCAAATGAAATAGTAACAGGTGACGCAATATGGAATGAATGAAATAATGTAACGGGTGACGTCGAAGGAAAAGAAACATAAGTACGATGAGTTATCAGAAACAAATAATAATATAATATTACAAGTGACAATAGGTGAAAGAAAAAAATAATGTAAATTAATCATTCCGAATAATATTATAACAAAATAAACCTAATTTTTTATGAAACGAGTATAAAGAATCTAAATACGTAGCCCGGACATTCAAACTAGTATATAAAAAACGGAGAAAGTGGCAATTTGCCCCCCTAGACTTTCATCAATTGTGCAATTGAGCACCCTAATTTCTAATTGAGCAATTTACCACCTTAATATAACTTTTCAATTCGTGCAATTTCACACCTACCTCTATTTTTCAACTAATTCGTGTAATATAAATTTTCCTATATTCACAAAATTTATATAAAAAAAAAAACATTATACTATACAAAATACATTAAAATTTACAAAATTTCTGATTGCTACATGGCCTTTAAAATGGTTGAATAAGTTCAAATTCGACCCATTTTGTTTAACATTTATTTTTTAAGCTCTATTTCAAAAAAAAAAAAAATCAGCATTTGAGTTTGGCTATTGTGCGTCTCCCCAAATTAAGTACTAGTATGTTGGTGGTAATCGTATGATCAGATACAAAGTGGTCAAGAGTTTTATTTTATTTTTCTCGTAACATCATCATACGTACACCTTACATAGATATTCCGCGGCGTTACTGAGTTAGCTAGTGACCCTCAATTACTTCATAATAATAATAATAGGGTAGGGGACTAGGAGGGATGGATTCACGCATGCAAAGGAGAAAACACGGCCGTAAGGTCAGCCACTTTGCCGCTGGGTAATATGTTGGAATCAACTCCAAGTTTTGGAGTCTCGGAATTCTGCTTAAAAGTAGGCCCGGAGAGGATCAATTGATCCTCGACAAATTTCCATGACAGGGCTTCTATGTCAGCCCTACGGCCAATGGTTGCCCAAACCTGAGAATAATGTGAACAATTAGTTAGATGGATGTTATATTATTAACAAAAAAAAAAGAAACCCCGGAACAAATGAAAGAAATGGAGGGAGTACGTATGTAATTACTAATTACCCTGTCTGGAGTGCAACCGGAATCAAAGTTGGCGGGTGCAATCCAAGCTAAGATGACTGCATAAGGATCTGTTGTGACGGCGCTTGTTATACTATACATGACCGCAGCTTTAGAGCCTGGGTCATCACCCTTCCAACTTGAGAAAGTTGACCAAGGGTTTGATTTCACATGTGAGAAATTGACCAAGGGTTTGATTTCACATAATGAGAAAGTTGCGGGGGTTGATTGCTCCAATCAAAACTTGTGGGGGTTGATTTCACGTAGAGGCAAACGTATGGGGCTCATAAACCACTTTCGCCTACCTTTAAAAGAGAAATAACAGATAAAAAGAATTTACGGGGACAAAGTAATAATGTAACGCCCCAAGATTTTCGACTAGGGGCTTAGGAGATAACCCCATTTATTGCGGACATCTAGGGACCGATACCGCCGTATAGATTAGAATCATTTTAGATATGTTATACGTCCTCGATGGTTCTACCCTATACAAAGCTCATGTCCACAGAAACCCGTATTAGAAAATGGCATCTTCACGAAATATGTTTAAACTTTACTATTTTTTACCCCCCGGGACTTCTAAATTATGAGTGATTAACGTCTTAAGGACAAGATTAGTATAATACGTATCCCCCGGATTACAAATGTTCTTTTACTCCAAAATTGCAGAAATAGTGTATGGGAATTTCGAAACATGACGATGAGAGTCATGGTCGATTATAATATAATTTGTAATTTACTATCTTATTTAATTTATTATCAATATTGTTGGAACAGAGGCGTCCAGTCCCAACAATGCTTGTTCGATAGATGCGAGAAAATGAACAACGTGATATTAAACAATAACACAACAATATGAACGTAAAGAAAAGACACCGAATTTAACGTGGTTCACCAGCAATTTGCCAGCTACGTCCACCTAACCGAGAAGAAACTAATTTCACTATGTGGAGAAATATCGTCAATGCAATTTTGTGAGTTCAACCTGAAAAAAACTCACCAAATACGAACGAGATCTAGGGAGCCAAACGTTCTTGCGATCAACTAAAAACCTAACAAATAAACGGTCTCTAATCTTACCAACCTATGAAGTCACAATTATAGAGAAAAAACCCTATCATGACTCAGTGTACCCATAATAGGTAGAGAATCTGACCTCAAAAAAAAAAAGGTAGAGAATCACTCCATCTTGTGTCTTCGGTCTTCAGGTCTTCCGACCTAGCTTGTTGGCTTAGGTCTTCAACTTTCTGACGACAGGAGGCTATGAGGGGGTTAGGGTGTTTATATAGTCCCCTCATAATACAAAACCTAATTGGCGAATGAAACCGAGTAAGGAAACATAAAATAGCTGACACACAGCCCAGCCCACCGCGGCCCGCGCCAAGGCCATGGCTGACCGCGGCAGGCCACTGCTCCCCGCGCCACACTTATTGGCGGGCCGCGCCAAATCTATGCATCCCAATCTCGAAGAACAGACGCGGTCTGCGGCTTCACCTCCGCGGATCGCCAAAAGTCTATGATTCTCCTTATTTCCGATTCTCGCCCAACACCTGTACGTCGTAAAATCACACCCCGAGCTACATACCTCCTCGATTACCACTACGACATACGCAAATTGGTAAGATCTATTCAAGGCATATTCCAACAAATACCTTAGGATGACTATCCATGACAAACCTCCTTGAAAACAATGGAAGAGTAACAATCATTTCTCTTCTAATAGAAATGCTCCTAATTAATTGGGCTTGTATATAAACAATCTGATCGAATTTGATGAGTAAGAGTACTTTGTCTCACTCCTTGCATCATCCAGTCATGCTTAAAAAAAAAACCATTTATCTTCAAAAGAATTATGAATTTTAATGTGAATCTTCAAACATTTGATTGGAGAGATACATGGAATGGAACAGAAAATAAGAGAGAGGATCCTCATTCCCAAATATAAATCTATTTTGCTAAATTTGTATATAAGCGTGTGTTTCATCCTATATAACCACATATGGAGTTCCCTTTTTCTATGAGAAAAGAAGTGGTAACATAGTCGTATTAAGAATCAAAGAATAATAATATTACACAATTAACTCGCCATATAAGAAATTATTTCGGTACAACTTTCTCTATATCAGTCAAAAGAATTACAAAACGCCTCGATTATTCCGACAACATATAGAAAGTTGTACTAAAGTACTGGTTGGTTTATGGTCGCCGCTGTCGTGCACCTCGGTGGGTGGCTCCGGCAATGTTATATAAGTGGAGGTTGTGGTAGGCTTGTGTCAGTAGTAAGGCCAGGTAGGGGAGGGGAGGAGAAAGAGTAGTGGATTGTTGTGATTGTGGGTGGCTGCTATAATCTATCGCTCTATCTATCTTCTGTATACTCCGTATTTTATTAAGATCGTCCCCAGTCGCAATTGTAGTCCTTATCATCAAGTGTGACGCGGATTTTCACATGCCGACCTCATAGGAAACGTCGCCACATAAGTGTGTCACGTGTCAACACGGTTTTCCACATGCCGATCCCACAAACAACGTTGCCACATAATCTTGCCATGTCATCAAAGTGTGACACGTCAATATTTAGCATTCAGTAGACTACCAAAAGGACGTTGCCACATAATCTTGCCATGTCATCAAAGTGTGGCACTCTATATTTAGCATCCAGTAGACTACGAAAAAGACGTTGCCACATAATCTTGCCATGTCATCAAAGTGTGACACGTCAATATTTAGCATCCAGTAGACAACCAAAAAGATGTTGCCACATAATCTTGCCATGTCATCAAAGTGTGACACGTCAATATTTAGCATCCAGTAGACTACCAAAAAGACAATCGTGAGACTTGAACCAATGATCTTTTGGTATTTGTAAGGAAAATTTTCTAAATTCTACCTTTTACATACCAAACTTCCAAATTTCTAACTTATTTTTCAAAAGTTTCAAACTCATACCTTATAAAACATCTTTTTTATCCTTCTCCAACCAAATCACATATTCGGTAGTTTTTTACTCACTTTTCCGGCATTGACTTTGTCATGTGAGTTGCACGTGATCAATAACTCGCCATTTCACCATCTTTACTTGCGTTTCCTCGCCGACCTATTCCATTCCACCATTTTTTTTAGCTCGTCCTTCACAATTTGCTCTCTCTCTCTTTTGAAAACTCCCGTATCCTAAACCAAATCCGAAATCCGTTATCAAAGCTTTTCCTTCACAATCACGCGATTAGTTTCTCCTCATCTCGCCCGTGACAATAATGACGCATTAGGCTCAATTAGTACTACCTCTCTACCCACGACTACTCTTTTTTTTTTGGTACAAAGACGAAAATACTACAACTAGCTATTGTCTATTACATCCTCCGAAAGAGGCAAAATAACAAGATTTTCATCAAAGAAAGAGGAGGCACCAAGGATATCGGTAATCCCCACTTGAACGTGATCAAAATGTGAAACTGATCAAAATATATATTTGAATTACTCTATTTTCCTACACGCGATCTATTCATTATCTTTTCTCAATTGAAAACCACGATGCTCATGGATCAGATTAGAATACCAATAATACGACAACTCAACTTCTAATGATTAATATGTTAGCTAACTTTTTTCCCTCACCATGATTGGGGTTGATGTTTAGAAACATTGATGAGTATCGCGTAGGGTAATGTTGAGTATGGAAGTAGTGTAAAGGAGTGGAGAACCCCTTAAATGAGGTTGGTTATAGAAATGGGCTGGTGGGTATAAGAGCCAATCGGGTAAGGGAGTCGGGTAGAGAAGTTGGCTTAGAGTGGGATATCTTCACAAAAACTAATAATAAGTGCGGACAGATACAGTTGAGATTGATTAGAGACCACGACATTAAAATGATATCAATTTTTAAGACATGTTCACCGTTATTTAGTCACAATAAAGTAATTTAATATTAATTGCTAATTTTATACATAACATCAAACTCAAAAACCAAAGGATATTGGGTGTGATCGTAACACCTCGTGATCTCTTTGGTTTACAGTGAATGTAACACATAACAGTGAAACTAATATCATATCAATAATGTTACCGTAATGTAGGAAAATTTATGATAAAAAACACAGATATCTTCCAACAGAACTAAAGTTTGTTTTCTTTGCATTCATAAGAGGAGTTATATACAGTAATAGACTAATTTGATTTACTAATGTAATTTGGATATTAGCGTGATGTATGCATCAATTTAATATGTTTTATTGACTACAAAAATTAGAGCACCCATTTTAGTTTTAAAAATTATAGTATTATACTCACGGAGAAGAGCGTCATGAGGAGTTCACGTGCGGTTAGCTGAGTAAAGAATTGTAGGGGATGTCGATTGGAAAATCTGACCACTTTAGGAGTATCAGTTAGGGAGGTCAGGTAGAGGAGTCGAAGGGGATTGACCGGTTATCTTGAACATTGGATTTAGGGCGAGGGGTGAAACCAAAAATGATTGTTGGTTGGCAAGAGTGTTGGTTAGGAAAAGAGTGGGGTAGGGTAGGAATAATGTGGCTGAAAAAGGAGCCAAGATTAATACGATGGCGGATTTTTGTATTGGAGGAGCATGTAGAGGGGTTAACGGGGGAGTGAGGTCGCCTAGGAAAATCGGCGGGGGAGAGGGGCTATTAAGATAGTTGTCATGGTGAATAGAGTTGTTAAGTTTTAGGGTCGGCGGGTAATTGTGGCGGTGGAACATGGAGATAATTAAGTTGGGAGCGGGGTCGACTGGTCGAGCAATTCAAGTAAGTATCTGTTTGATAGGATTTAAAAAAAAAAACAGTGTATTCAAACCAGATCATATTCATACAAATCAAATCAGATTAGTTAGAGGTATTCAGATCAGATCAGTTCTGTAATACCCCGAATTTACGACGAGATTTATAAGAGATGAAGGGCTCATATGAGTATTTAGGCCATGTTTGATAGAACTGCATCTTTCTGAACTGATCTGATCTGAATGACTCTGGTCTGATATGATCTGATTTGAATGACTGCGAACTGATCTGGTCTCATCTGATTTTGTTGAAAATTTGATTGAATTTCAACGAATTAGTATCAATTATGTACCAAATACATTGATAGTTATTTGAACATTTCTGATCTGATCTGATCTGATTTGAATTGATCTGATTTGAATGACTTTGAACTGATGTGAATAGTACTAATATTAAGTCATATCAAACAGGGCCTTAAAGGAATTGGTAGTCCTACTCATACCAACAAAGTCGACTTTCCTTTTAAAAAATCCCATGTGATAAGAACTCCACAGTTAAGCGTGCTTGTTAGGGAGTAATTTCAAGATGGGTGAACTTTTGGGAAATTTTCTCAGGGCGCGCACAGATGAGGTCAAAGTGCGGCGAAAGGGCCTTTGTTGGTTTGTGGGGTAAGCACATAGCTTGGCAGGTTGCCACAGATGACTACTTCCGGCTCCGGTGATAAGTCGTGGTATTATAAATGGTTTTAGAACAACCCTGCGAACGCGTGTTGATCCTGTTGTCATGACTGCCCAGGTCAGCTGCGTAGCAGAGCAAAGATCCTAGAGTTAAAGTATGGTTGGCTGTCAGTCGCAACGAGGACGCTGTGTCTTAAGAGGGGGTAAGTGTAATACCCTTGATTTATGACGATATTTATAAAAGATGAAGGGCTCATATGAGTGGTTAAAGGGATTGATAGTGCTACTAATACCAACTAGGGGTGTTGAGAAAAACCGAACCGCGGTTAACCGAACCGAATAACCGAAAACCCATATTTTTTTCTGTTTGGTTAACGTACCGCATATATATCGGTTCGGTTAACTGAAAAAAAATATCGGTTATCTGGTTCGGTTTTGGTTCGGTGTTTTGGAGGTTCGGTTAACCGAAATCGTTCCGATTTTTTATTTCTTGAAAAAAAATTAAAAAAATGTATGTGGCGGTTCGGTTTCAGTTCGGTTAACCGCAATAACCGACCGATTTTCGGTACGGTTTCGATTCAAAAGTTTCGGTTCGATTTAATTAACCGAAATGAACAACCTTAATACCAACAAAGTCGATTTTACTTCTTGCAAGTCCATGTGGCGATAAATCATTTTATAAACACTCCGACCTCCAACCTTAGCAAATGGCAATAGTCTAGAATGGGCGAGGTTTAACTAGGGTTTTAGGAAACCTGCAACCATGGAAGTTCAAGCTTCTCTATTCTCCCACTTCATAATTAACCCATCAAAAATCTAGCTCAAAACCCCAGAAAAATGTTAGTATCTTCAACAACAAGTTTTACAACAAAAATGTCAATTTCCCCAACTTCATTCCCACCAATTTCTTCTTCTTCTCCTTCAATTCCCACCAAAATTTCCCAATTTCCCAACTCAAATTCCCTCTCTTTTCACCATACCCAACAACCCCACCATCTCAAGACTCTGTCTTTTACCAATATACCCTTCAATTTCCACCCTCCCAAGCTCACCACCCTCTGTTCTTCCTCCAATTCCGCCCCAATTGACGAAGAGGATAAAGAATTGCAGGAGGGTATTGCGGAGATTTTAATTGAAGCCGGGGTTTCGAGGGCGGAATCGGTCGTAATAGTTTCTAAGGCGCCCAAGTATGCAAAGATGTTGAGGGATGGTGTTAGGGATTTGGATGAGCTTTCTTTGTGGAGTTCATGGATGAATGAGGGAAAGAATGGTGGTGAGGGTGAAATGAC
This sequence comes from Spergularia azorica, assembly GCA_038382645.1. Lineage (NCBI taxonomy): Eukaryota > Viridiplantae > Streptophyta > Magnoliopsida > Caryophyllales > Caryophyllaceae > Spergularia > Spergularia azorica. Next base: position 11,198 of record JBBYHQ010300290.1, on the reverse strand, counting down.
TGATTTGCCCCCCTTGTCATTGAAGGAGAAGGTTAAGTGTATTGCTAGAGAGAAGGGTGATAATGGGAAAATACCTTACTTGGAGAGTGCTGGGTTGACACTTCCTTCTTCTGTACACCTTGCTAGAATCCTCTCCTCTCACTCTCTCTCCTCCCTTATTTACAAGGTATATATTGCCCTTTCTAACTTTCTTCTTTAATATTTTATCATAATTTTGGTGGGTTTTCTTAGTTATGAGTAAATGAGTTATGTGTAGCATGATTGTATTTTGGTTGGTTATTATTTAAGTTGGTTTGGACTTAGTTTGGTGTGATTCTTTGTTGTTGGATTGGTTTAAATCATTTCGCGACTAAGGCTTTGTTACGGAATTTGAAAGGTGTGATAGTGTTGGTTTAGATGTTGGACAAAGTAATGTTGGATTGTTGGTTAGATTAGTGGAGTTTGATTGGCATTGAGCTTATGGATTCGATATTTAGGGTTTGGGAGACGTTTTGGCCCGTCAAGCAATTAAACGATATGCTAATTTGTATGTGGTTACCTTGGTTTCGATCCTGCCACACTTCGTGCCATTGGAGATATTGGGTTTATGTTATAGTTGATGCCTTGATGGTATCGAGAAATTAGACATTTTCAGTTTCATAGAAGTTTGCTTGCCATAGCAGTGTCTGCGGAATGTGGCTGTAGGTCTGTAGCTCAGTAGCTGCATGGTAATGTTGGGTCACTTGGGTGATTGATCATATTTGCGTACGATGTTGGCGATTTGCATCTCAAGCTTTTGTAAACCATATTCACTGATCACTGTGCACTTGGAAATTATTCTGAGGATGAACTTCATGGGAGTCTAATTGAACGGCCATTGATGAGGATGAGAACTGGATGAATTGGTAGCTGACATTTAGCTTTCATCTCTAGTTAGCTTTAGCAAAATTCTTACAATGGTTTGGCTCTTGATCTTCCTACTTTTAGAGCAAATAATTTCTGAGGCATCGCTGCATCTCCCCATTGCGATTTTTTTTTTTTTTGTGGTGTGTGTGTATCAGTGTATGTCTGTGTGAAATCCCCGTCTTTAAACGAGTTAAAACTGGAAAATGGGAGTTTATTGATGATTTAGCGCACTGTCATCTGAAGTAGCTGAATATGTATATATTACTATCTCACCATAACGTCCCTTGGTTTCTGGACACGGTGGGTCATTTCTCTGACACTTCTACAGCAGTAATTAACATATAACTTAAACTCTTGCATGTTTCTGATACCATATGTGACTTCAGTTCCTAACCTTCTCAGAGGTGAAAGGATGTTCTGAGTTGATTAATGTGCAACTTCGCGAGATGTTTACTCTTTGAATTGACTTCCTGGGTAGGTGCTTATTTTGCATCTGTTTATAGGTTAAGTATGTGAAGGAAATCTTCTTTTCTGGCAGTGATGAAAAGCTAGCTGGTAAGCTTGCTCGCCGCATTATGCTCCATTTATCAATCTCGGTGGATGAGGATGTGCAGCAAACTTTATCCTTTTTTGAAAAGGTTAGTCTTGAATCTTGATCACTAATTGCCTTAGGCAGTGTTGCTTGAAATTTGGTTATGATTTATGAACTAGACATTCTATTTTTTGGTTGTAACTAAGTTACTGGTTACCAAAAAGAAAGGATACCTAGCCGGGATAAGAAGAATGAAAATGAAAAGAGCTAGTATACACATCCCATCTTCGAAACAGCAAGTTTTAAAGTTACTTGTTTTTTTTTGTTACAGATTGATGCAAGACGTGGTGGCTTGGATATGTTAGGATGTTGTGATGCTTCTTTTAGGTATCTCAATGAGTCTTTTCCCCGTCTACTTCTGTTATCAGTTAAATCTCACATGAAACCGATGGTCGAATATCTGGAGAATGCTGGACTTCCGAAAGAACGCATGGGGATTGTCCTCCTGCTATATCCGCCACTCGTGTTCCTTGACATTAAAGATATCAAAGCCAAATCGTGGATTCTTGAGAAGGTACTACAATTTTTCCCCCTCAATTATTGCATCACTTTGTATAAGAGGAATGGAAGGATAGTAAATCCGTTGCTGTATGTAAAAAATGGAAATAGTAAATAAAGAGTGGAAAAATGTTAAACAAATCCAATATTTTGCATCGAGTTGAGTCTGAACCCATACATCATGGATTAAACCTGAAGAGCAAGGTGCATGAACCGCAGTAGTCTTACCAAATATGTCATAATATACGCGTACCTTCACCATAACTGTTGGAAAGCAGATATCTGCTATGGAATTTCATTTTAGTCATATAAGCTCTTCTCACGTTCAAAAGCAATGAAATTTGGGATCCTTTTGTCCCGTTCCCAGAACATTGCCCCTGGGACGTGAGCAATTTCTCTCTCTTCAGTTTTACTGTCAAACACTAAGTGTTGAATATTTGCACTTGTAGTTGTAGACTTGTAGCTCTTTTTTTTTTCCGTGTTTATTTCGCTTGTTTGGATCATTATGCAAAGTACACTTCGTATCGCTAAATATAGTATTTTGGTACCACCCTTGTTACATGAAGCTAAAACCTCTCAATGCAAAGAGATTCAAGTATTCAACTACCCTTAGATATATGCCTTTCTGCCCATATCGTCCCCTCTTCTCATAGATTATGGTATATAGATTATTTTTATAGCTGTCTTCTCTGGAATTTTGTGATTAAACTTCCAGCTGTGTTTCTGCCTTATAGACTGGAGCTCTGGAAAAAGATTTTGGTAAAATGCTCGTGAAATATCCGTGGATGCTTTCAAGCAGCATCCAGAAAAACTATGACGAAATCGTCACTCTGTTGGAATCTAAAAAGGTATGGTATTTGTGCCAGTTTGACATGACTACATGAGTACTTGTACTTAGAAAGTAGTTTTCGTGCAATCTTTTGGAGTTTTCTCCAACATTCTTAAGACTGAACTGTTTTTCCTCTTTATTTTATAAAGGAAGTGAATACTTTCTCAGTTCCTCCAACTCTTAGCTCATGTCCAAACTTCAAGGCTTCTATATATGTTCAGAATTTTTTTGATGGATGTTGAATTATATACTCTGCATTTCTTGTCCTGGACTTGTTTGGTGGTTAGAGTGTCTAAACTGACACATATTTGAGAATTTTATGTACTCGTATATAAACCTGAGGATAAACTTTGGAAGTGTCTGTAAGAATAATGTTTCATCATCTGCTGTTACCTAAATTTACTTTCTAACTTGGCTGGACTCTAATTCTCATGTGTGTTGCAATTCATGGCAATAAAAGTTCTATTGTGTATCTGAATTGGTGTTGTTGTCACAGGTGCCAAAAGACAGTATAGATCAAGCTATTAGGGACTGGCCACTCCTACTGGGCTGTTCAGCTGACAAGCTGAAGCCAATGTTGGAGGAGTTTGATGAACTAGGTGTAAGAACCACAAAATTGGGTAAGGTAATAGCGACAAGCCCTCAGCTTCTACTTCGCAGAAATGAGGAATTCTGGAAGGTAAACATTGTTTTTGACCCGCATTACAAATGGTCTATCTAATTTACCTCCCAAGACTTACCATGCTTGAATATTCGCAAATCTTTGTTTTGTTAAACCTCTATTGTAAAAAACAGTCTTATTGAAAGAGCCTAGAGAGGAGTTTCTCAAAGTTTTGTGCCTATCATTGTTAATAATTCGTGATCATCTGCCATTCAGGTGGTTTCTTTCTTGCAAGACATGGGATTTGACAAGGGCAGTATAGGTAAGATCCTGGCACGCTGCCCGGAAATTTTTGCGGCAAGGACAGATATAAACCTTCGGAATAAAGTGGAGTTTCTGACTGGCTTGGGCATAATGAAACCACAACATTGTCGAGTTATAAAGAAATACCCTGAGTTCCTCGTCTCAGATTTTGACAACACAGTAATGCCAAGGTGAGTGCTGCTTAATTTGTTCACTCTCACTTCTTCTGTTGGACTATGATTTGCATAAAACAGGGACCATTTCACCATCGTTTTGTGTTGTATTTCGCTATCTTTTTAGTTTTTATCGTCATGCCTTCCCATGCAGTGAAATTTAGACCTAGCGCGACTTGAACAGTCGAACAGAGTTCAGATCTTTAAATTTGGTTTCGTCAAGGATAACTCTGGAAATGACAACTGATAAGTGACAACTAATTCCGTTGTTGTCTGTGTTTAATAGGATAAGCTACTTGATGAAATGGGGGCTATCAAAGAGAGCTGTTGCATCGATGATTGTACGTTTTTCCCCTCTACTTGGATACAGCATCGAAGAAGTCCTGAGACCGAAGTTGGAATTCCTGGTGAACACGATGGGGAAGTCAGTCAAGGAAGTACTGGACTATCCAAGGTACTTCAGCTACTCTTTGGAGGGGAAAATAAAACCAAGATTTGTAGTACTAAAAGGTAGAAATATAGACTGTAGTCTTGAAGACATGTTGTCCAAAAACAATGACGAATTTGCCACTGACTATTTAGGTATCGAGAAAATGTTAGTATCTATCAAATGACACCCAAAGTTTGGAGCATCTGTATATGAATTCTGACCCTGTTATTGTGAATATCAGTAAATCTAGAGAGTTCAGACCGTCAGAAACCGAGCTTTTCAGTTTCGTGTGGTGGACACCCATCGAGTAACACACTTTTCTACTCAGTCTACTTGAATCTCCGAGCATCATATTCTATAATAGCTTCCACGAGCCACTATATCGTATACAAGTACATTCAATATCTGTCTTTCCCAGTACACGATTCAACGATTTCCATCATTCTTTAAAACACCATAGCCGGGAATAGGGCAGAAAACGATACAAACACAAACCACACTCAAATTCAAGACACAAATATGATCAGAAGCATTAAGGCGATCCAGCTCTACTTCAGAGCCCAGACCATGATCGCGCAAAACTAACCACCCTAAACCAATATACGAATATCATAGAATCGCGAAAGATAAGGATCAATGTGCACATAAGTTTTGCAAGTACAGTTTCAACATAATGGCATTCCTGTAATAGCAGTCAATCATAGTGTTGTTTGTTGTCTGGCAAAACAGACATGATTCAAAGGTTCATACAGAAAAAACTCCAGTTCCTGCAACTTCCACTTCTGCAAACTGCCAAATATTACAGGCAAACCAGCCTGCTAAAAGTCATAAAAATGTTCCAGAAACCGATTTCGCCACTAGAAACCCGAAGAAACTAATTCCGATCCCCATCTTGAGCTGAAATTGACGATCAATACGCCCAGGTAATCGGAATTACACATAATTCGTTCTCGAAACACCAAATTGGAGCCGGCAATCCCTAACTAACACAAAAATCGCAAACCAAAACTCGAAAACTCGGTCGAATAGAACAAGATTAACTCGAACAACAAATTCCAAAAATCCAACAAACTATCACAATCGAAACAAACATATCATCAAAACAATTGAAATAACGAAACACGAACAAATCCAACAAACTCGATAATTCTCATTAAAAAAGTCAAACAGACACAAACTCGAATCCGAAATTACATGTCGACAAGTAGTAGTACTAGTACTAGTAGTAACAATGATAATTATGAAAAGCTTCAACTAGAAGCTACAAATCATGGGAGAAATTAAAAAGGGGAGAGAAGCTGGTAAAGAGAAGGGCGAGGCTCAGAACGCATCCCAACGACGATAATAAGAGGAATATAACCATAGTGAACCATAACTTTCGCCTTCTTCAAGCTCCAATTTGTCCAATCTTTCACACTCTTCATCGTCGATCCTTCTTCTACCTTCTTTCCTCCTCCTCCTCCTACTCGACCTTTTATGCGAGGTGCTGCCATTGTTGCGTATTCTTCACGCTTCTTCTCTCTACTCCGATTTGATCTGATCTGATCTGATCACCGAATTGTGTTCAATTGGATCGAATCGCCGATTGGATTTTTTTGACTGTTTTTGTTTCGTGTGGCTTAAACCCTAACCCCCTGATTTCGCCCCTAATTTTATAAGCGATGTGGGAGAATAAATTGGAAGTATTCGGGTCGGGTTTTCTCTTTCTCTTGGTTTGGGCTTTTCGGCCCGGTTGGTAATTTGGTGTTATCTCAATTTCTTGTCAAACAAGAAGATGAGACGTAAATTCGAGGATTAAGGTTGATTTAAGGTTAAACGGTAGTCTTGGGTTCAACTTCTTATACCCCGTTATTTATGTTAGTTAGGGATTTCGTAAATCCGTAAAAAAAAAAAAAGAACAAGAATCATTTATCCTATCGTATTTCCTACTCGATGATGCTCCAATCAGATTTCAGAAATCCAATAATTTTCGTAACTTTACGAATAAGTATGATTGTTAGTAGGACACTAGGACGGTTGATTTGCGCCTTGAAAATCTACTTGTGGGTTCACGGCCCGGCTGAATATTATGTGGAATTTCCTGTCCAACGAGAAGATAATTACGTATATGAAAGTTACTTTTGGCGGTTACTATTTTTCACTTTCTAATTTGATTTGGTGAGTTAACTATACCAATGGGGAATAATGTTTTGGGTTTTTTATCAAATGGGGAATAAGAGGTTTTTTTTTTTATCGAATGGGGATTGTGTGTGTTTCCGTCAGTCAACTCTCACGGCAATTAGAGAAAAACTGCAAAAAAAAAAAAAAAAAAAACTCTCTCTCTGAGTCTCTGTAAATACGTGTATCTCCACCCACCACTCCTGCACAAACCCAAAGGCCCAACAATGACCACCACCCGACATCAATGCACAGGCCATCTCCGCATCACTTCCGTAAGGTCTTATCCCAACTGGGTTCAGGCCATTTCCACAAATCATATGGTTGCATGCATTTTATTATTTGATCAAATTAAAAGAAAAAACCCAGAAATTAAAATTCATGAATGGCCAACAAGAAAAACCCCAAAAAAGCCTAAGTCGTCGACGATTTCCTGGAGATTGCTTTACTACGGGAGTCCATGCAATGGGGTGGTCAACAAGAAGGAGAAGAGGGAACTTTAATGGAAGATTCAAGATCGACTAAACCCATAGGTAATGGAGCTATATTGGTGAAACTAAATTTGGGTTTTGATTTTTGATTGTTCCAAGCTAATTTGAGGAGTAATTTTGCTATGATTAGATTGTTACAGTGAGAGATTGGATTGAATTGGGAAGAAAAAAGGAATAATTTGGGAAGAAGATAGGAACAATTTAAGATTTGGGATGTGCTGGAGTGCAGGAGATATTCAAGTGAGAAGATAACAAGATAAGTTTTTTTTCAGTTTTTCTCTAATTGCCGTGAGAGTTGACTGACGGAAACACACCCACTCCCCATTTGATAAAAAAAAAACCTCTTATTCCCCATTTGATAAAAAACCTAAAACATTATTCCTCATTGGTATAGTTTGTATTCTTGACATTTTGGTTACTTGAAAACACACTAGTATACAGTATCTACGAGAGTTTTTAACCATCAAATGGGGACTTCTACGACCAAATTTCTTAGTGATGTTGGGTCTGTGATCGGAGGCGTGGTCGCTGCCCCGTTCAAGTCCGTCTTTGGCCGCTCTTGCGGGTAGGTTACCTCTTACGTACGTGTTACGTTTTGTATGTATGTATGTACTTATGAATCTAATGTTTCTAAGAACACGAAATGCGAATTGTGGATTGTTCTTGAAATTGTTTGTAATGTATATGTTTGATTGTTCATATATGTGAGTAATAAGAGTAAATTAATTGATGTAACAGGGATATTTGTGGAGGAATATGGGATGTTGTCTGTTTTATTGAGCACATATGCGTACTTGATTTAATCAGATTCTTGTTGGCCTGCTGCCTTTGTTACGTTTGTAAGTTTTTCTTTCTAAAATCTCCCTAGTATAACATTGTATGAAACTATAAATCGACCGCTACAAAAATTCGAATTATTATTAGCATTTGTGTTAGTATCATGCCCGTGTTTCATTTTCTTTCATAGCGAAAGGGTAAAGAAAGTTAAAGATATACGGAGTATTAATGAGCGGCATAAATAATCATTCGTATTTCATTTCATTTTCGTGTCATTCGATGGTTTATGAAATTTTTATTTGAAGTTGCAATGATGATGCAGGTCTTGTGTTTTTGTACTTGGTGTATAAGTTGGGATTATGTCAATGTATAGCAAGAAGTCTATGCAAGATGTGTTGGGCTGCTTGTGAAACTTATTGGTTTACATTGGACTATGTATGCTGTTATTGTTGGTATAAAATCCGTTACACTAGACGTGTTTACCGTGGGCGCCAACGTCTTCGAAGACGTATCAATAGAGATGTTGAGTTGGGCTACATGAGCTCGTCTACTTCTGGAGATGGAGATTTTTATGACGAATTCGGTTCAAATCTGTCTCGAAAAAGAAAGTCATATAGAGAAGGAAGGAGGAGAAGACGAAGACGAAGAAGAATGAATCCCGGAAATAGCGTAAGGTTGAGGAGAGGACAAGTATCTCTGCATTTCAAAGGTAGATCAAGAAGAGGGAGGAGAAGGGTGCAATCTAAGCATTTTCAATCTTCAAGATTAAGTTTGGATAGGAGGAGTAGAAGAGGGAGGAAGATGGGGCAATCTAAGTGTTATGAATCTTCATCGGGAAGCTTGGATAGGAGCAAAAGAGTTGAGTCTAGCAAGTTCAAGAGGCCGAGATTAAGTCACTCATATGACCACGAGTCATGACTGTCATGAGTATATATTGAGTCTTTTGGAGTGGAAGTGTTGGCAGATTGGCAAATACTTGAGATATACTTGAGATCATTTTTAACTGAAATACTCGTATATAAACTTAAGAATAAAGTTTGGAAGTGTCATGTAAGAATAATGCTACATCATCTGCTGTTACCAAAATTTACTTTCTAACTTGGCTGGACTCTGATTCTCATGTGTGTTGGAATTCATTCCAAAACCAAATTCCATGAACTGTTTGGCCCCTGTTCTATTGTGCTCTTCTCTTGTGTATCTGAAATGATGTTGTCACAGGTACCAAAAGACAGTATAGATAAAGCTATTAGGGATTGGCCACTCTTACTGGGCTGTTCAGCTGACAAGCTTAAGCCAATGTTGGAGGAGTTTGATCAACTAGGTGTAAGAACCACAAAGTTGGGTAAGGTAATAGCGACAAGCCCTCAGCTTCTACTCCGCAGAAATGAGGAATTCTGGAAGGTAAACATTGCTTCTCTCTCCGGCCATTACGCCGTAGTTGTTACTAGATTGAATATTAACGAGACTGGTCTATCTAATTTACCTCCAAGACTTTCCATGCTTGAATATTCGCAAGTCTTTGTTCTGTTAAACCTCTGTTAAAAAAAAGTGTCTTATATGAAAAGACTCTAGAGACGAATCTATCATTGTTAATGGTTTGTTATTTATCTGCTGATCTGCCATTCAGGTGGTTTCTTTCTTGCAAGACATGGGATTTCACAAGGGAAGTATAGGTAAGATCCTGGCACGCTGCCCAGAAATTTTTGCAGCAAGGACAGATATAACCCTTCGGAATAAAGTGGAGTTTCTGACTGGCTTGGGCATATTGAAACCACAACATTGTCGGGTTATAAAGAAGTACCCTGAGTTCCTCGTGTCAGATTTTGACAACACAGTAATGCCGAGGTAAGTGCTGCGTAAATTGTTCACTGTCACTTGTTCTGTTGGACTATGATTTGAACAGAGTTCGGATCTTTAAATTTGGTTTCGCCAGAGATGTTTCTGGAAATGACATCTATCAGTAACAAGCTGATCACTGCTTAACTATTTTTTTCTGGTCTGTGTTTAATAGGATAAGCTACTTGATGAAATGGGGGCTATCAAAAAGAGCTGTTGCATCGATGATTGTACGTTTTTCTCCTCTACTTGGATACAGCATCGAAGAAGTCCTGAGACCGAAGTTGGATTTCCTGGTGAACACGATGGGGAAGTCAGTCAAGGCAGTACTGGACTATCCAAGGTACTTCAGCTACTCTTTAGAGAAGAAAATAAAACCAAGATTTCTTGTACTAAAAGGTAGAAATATAGACTGTAGTCTTGAAGACATGTTGTCCAAAAACAATGACGAATTTGCCACTGACTATTTAGGTATCGAGAAAATGTTTGTATCTATCAAATGACACCAAGTTTGGAGCATCTGTATATGAATTCTGACCCTCTTATTGTGAATATCACTATATCAGTAATCTAGAGAGTTCAGACTGTCAGAAACCGAGCTTCTCAGTTTCGTGTGGCGGACACCCATCGAGTAACACACTGTTCTGCTCTGTCTACTTGAATCTCCAAAATTCAGAAAATTCATCGGAATCTAATCAAATTACCTTCCAAGCATCATATTCTATAACCCGACAAAATTTGCAATAGCTTCCACGAGACCACGAGTCTTTCCCACAATGTAGACAGTACATGATTCAGTGACTTCCATCATCCTTTATGATCAGAAGCATTAAGGCGAGCTAGCTCTACTTCAGAACCCAGACCTTGATCTCGCAAAACCAACCACCCTAAAGCAATGACCCCAGACCTTGATCGCGCAAAACTAACCACCCTAAACCAATATACGAATATCATAAAATCGCAAAAGATAAGGATCAATGTGTGTACATAAGTGTAAGTACAGTTTCAACATAATGGCATTCCTGTAATAGCAGTAATCATTGTGTTGTTTGTTGTCTGGCAAAACAGACATGATTCCAAAGTTCAAACAGAAAAAACTCCAGTTCCTGCAACTTCCAGTTCTGCAAATTGCCAAATATTACAGGCAAGCAGCCTGCTAAAAGCCATACAAATGTTCCAGAAACCGATTTCGCCACTAAAAAAACTACAGTAATTCCGATCCCCTTCTTGAGCTGAAAGTGATGATCAATACGCCCACGTAATCCAAACAACACATAATTTGTTATCAAAACGCCAAATTGGAGCAGGCTGTTGGGTTAGGTTGGTAGTCCAGCCCAAGTTGACTCAGGTGGTGGCCCACTTGGTTTTTTCCTTAATTGATTAGTTGTTTTAGGCAAACAACATGTCGGTTAGTTACGTAGCACCGCTACGGTTTAGTATAAAAAGAGATCAATTCTCTTTTGGTACGGACGACGAAAGCTAGGCGAAGATATTACGGGCTTGGTTTTGGTACGTACGCAGCAGCACGACAGAAGCAATACATACGTATTTGCTTGGTTTTCTCCTTCTCTCACGGAGGTATACACGGGTTAGTATTAGCGGGTGTTCAAGACGGTTCAAGTCTTG
>JBBYHQ010300263.1:0-19604 GCA_038382645.1 Spergularia azorica | reverse complement strand
ATCAACATAACTAATATTCGAAAATTCTACGGTCAATACCGCTTGTGGTAATCAACATAAGAAAATAATATTTTAATAGAACTATATATTGCATTAATATTGTAAAGAAGTTTTTAATCAAAGTAAAATATTTTTCAGAATGCAAAATACAATTTAAATATGTATTTTTTTATGATGTGTTTGTAAATTAATTGAGCAAAGTAACCTAACATAGTATAGTAGTATCTTTAGTTCCCCCCAAATATAAACTACTACTATGGATTCTTTTCTTTCCGGACCTATATTACGTATGATCACCATTATCGATTACTATGGACTTCAAGTCATATAGTCTCAACTCTCAAGCCTTGTTTCGCATATCATCGACTCCTTAAAAATAGTGTTGATATACAAATATACAATATATCGTTCAATCATCAAACTCCAATACTAACCAACAGAGCAATAATCTATATTTTCTTGTTCATTTGAATGTGGGAATCCCTTAAAAGAAAGGGTAACTGTAAACTTACCCACACGCTAGACCAGCAGTCCAAAAATAGTGATTAATTACTGAACAAGGTCCTTGCAGAGTTCTAGACTTCTAGGCATCATTAAAAAGTAGTACATGGGAGTCGTGGGGAGGGGGAAGGGAAGAGGGAGTCTGAGGACATTATTGTTTTTTTAAACCAGTAAGTATCGGTGATATCTAAGGATAATGACGACAAAATATTAATCGATTAATTAGATCTAATTTTAGTTTTTGTACAAGTTTAAGCAACACAAAATATGTCCTTAGTTCAGTAATTTTATAACTTAGATATTCCATTTATTTAATAGAAGAAAATAACAAACCCAATTAAAATTACTTCTACCTAGGAAATGGTGGAATATTTATTAATTGAGGGTAAAATGGAGAAGAGAAAAAGGAAATATTACTACTACCTAGGAAATGCTTCTTTTGATAGCATTTAACAAATGCTCCAAAAAATGCTAAATGCTACTTCGACTGCTACTAACAATTGTGCAACCAAACAAGTAAAGTAGCGTTTTAATTGGGTCAAAATGCTAAATACTAGGAGTAATATACTACCAAACATACAACTTGGTTTGGCTTCACTAACCAGGACAGATTTAAATCCGATTCGGAGAGCCAGGCCCTTATATGACATGGCGCACTCGAATGATTACAGTCCATCACTTAAATTACTAATTAAATTTTAATGAAAGATACCATGTGGCAATTTAAGAGTTTCAATATGATTTGAATTTACCAATCTGAAATTTAGTAAATTTGGGTTGACATGATTCGCAAATTGACTCGAAATTTACAATTTCGAGCTATACCACACTTAATTGGTCAAACCTAAACCGAACTTAAAATATTTGTGGCATAATCAGAGCGACACGTTTGTCAAGTATGGTTACAAAGTGACAACTTGCTTGGGGGTGTCTCGGGTTCAAATCCTCATATCCCCACCCCCGCAGCATTAGCTACTCCTATGTACAAACAAAAAAAATGGCATTTGTATGTACTTTGTTGATTATTTTTGTTATTTTAAGTGATCAGTTTACTTTTACCATTATTATATTTTTAATGGATTTGATAATATAAAATTAGCTAATGTATGAAGTGCTCATTTTCACATCGAAGTTAAGTGTTCTAATCCTTAACTAAAACGATTATCAAATGTAGTACTACATAATAATGGTAATATCAACAAATATTTACTCATAATGGTATCTAACTATATAAAAAATAGTCGCTATATAAATAAAGAAGATGGTCTCTCAAGAACCCACTAAGAGCATATTTATTGGGTGCATTGAAGTAGGACTTCAATGGATAAAACAATAGAAAAAATGAGCAAAAGTGGGAAATGAAGAGATAGCGTGTGAAGACCGGTCCTCATGAAGCCCGTGTATGCAAGTTTGAAGACCACCGCCTTTTGTCACATGTACTAATTGGAGGAAGCCAAGTGTCAATCAATTACTCGACCCTATTATTGTTGAAAATCCATCTCTAATGGCTCCTTTAACGACTATTTTTAAAAATCTGCCTAAAAAAAATCACCAGTGGATAGATTATATTTTCGTCTTTAAATAGAGACCCATTTTGGGTATATTTATCCAACAAATTTGATTTTTTTTTTCTTCCAAATACCAAGTAGTAGTGGAGGATGTCGGAAGACCAACTTCAAAGTTAGTGTCCAATAAACAAGGGAAAATCAGTTGGTCTTCATTATGAGGTGGTGGAGTGAAAAATAGTAAAAGATGGGAAGACCAACCTAGATGTTGGTCTCCACTATCCATTTCCCTCTTTAAAGTGTATCCAAACAGACCATAATAGTTTGTTTAGATAGCATTTTATTAGGGAAAGGGAGGGGAGGTGAGAGAGAAGGAAGATGACTTCCATTATTTGGATAACAAAAATGGGTAGAAGGAAAAGGAAGGAAAATTCATTATTGATAATTAATTAATTTAAATTAATAATAATAATAATAATAATAATAATAATAATAATGAAATAAAAATAAATTTTAAAAATTAACTCAAATCCCCAACTTCTCTCATTTTCTCTCTCCTCTCCCACTCCCCCTCCCCCGAGCCGCCCATCTGCCGCCACCGCATTTCACCGGCGACCTCCATCTCCGGCGAGGACACCACCGCCCAACTCGTCCTGCTCCGGCGAGTCCTCGGTGGCCATCAACGGCCTCTATTCCTCCTTCCTCCACCGCCAAAAGTCTTTTTTCATTTTTTTTTTTTGAAAACCCTAGATCTAAAATTAGGTGGTGTTAGGGTGGTCTATGGTTTTTGTGGGTATGAGCGAAATGGTCGTGGGGCCAACGCGGTTCACTTGGTGGTGGTGGCGCCGGAGATGGTGGCGGTTGGTGTTGGCCGGCGGTTGGTCGTGGGTGGCGGAGGTGGTGGTTAGGGAAGGAGGGAGGAGAGAGAAATAAAAGAAGTTTAATTTAGGAATGGTTGAAAAATGTAGTTGTATTTTTATAAAAATTTAAGGGCATTTTTGTATTTTGACATAATATTGGTGCATTTTCCTTCCAAATTTTTCCAACTTTGGAGAGGTGAAAATCAAGGAAAAGTGGGGAAAACCCATCCTCCTAAATCCCTCCATTTCTATAACAACCCTAAAAATTCGCTTAAATAAACATGGAAATAATTTAGAATTGTCACGCCGCAATTGAATACCGAGTCAATTGCTAGGCTATAAATTCAGATACAATAAATCAAATGAGAAAAAAAACAGCGTAAGTTTTAAAACTGCCGAGAACAAATATCAAGCTCAAGTAGACTGTACGCTCATATGATTAATTAGGCATAAGTGAAGAGATAAACGAGTATACGTGCATAAATCGAATGTAGGAATAACGAATAATTATAAGTATGAACAAAACAAGGAGATTGATTAGTCGAGGGAATCATGATCAATGTTCTTACCTTACTTACGCTAGCACAAGGGTGAAATCACGCTTAAAAAAGGTAGCTCCTCGAACATATTCTCTAAAAACACAAATAGCAAGATTGTATCACTTAACTATTCCACTAATCAACTCTTATACTTCAATTGACCGATAACAAAACACACTCCACACTCAACACTAAACATGCTCAAATCACTTAAACATAAAATAGGGGCAACTCTACAACAATCCCTTAAACGTTACATTTCGACCTCCAAACGACTTCCAAATGACACCAAAATCGCACACCACCTTTCCAAATAAACCAACAACAATAATCCATCATTTAAACATCAAAACAACCACATAAACGTCCAAAATAGCTAAAATTCAGACCCGGGCAGAATATGAACAAATCCTTCAAAACATAATAGATCGTTCCCAAATTAAAACTATAGTTTACCCAACTCATCACCAACCTCCCTTCCACAATTCATGTCATTTCATCCACACAATCATCATTAGACTAGCATACAACCTAATTACAAAAGCCCTAAATTAACAATCAACATTTCATGCATCAAAACCATAATTAGGCATGAATAGAGTCTAACAAAGCAATTCCCACAATCACCAACATGATTAAACTACAATTGATATGAAAATAAGGAAGCCCTAATTATCAAAATTGTGTAGAGGACAAGAAATCTTACAACTCTTGATGTAAAATTAAGAGTAAGGGCAAGGTAGGGCTGCGGTGGACGGCCGGCGGCAGTTCTGGTCTGCGACGGCGGTCCGCGGGAGTGTCGTGCGTCCTCTTTCTCTACTTCTCCTCTTCTCCCTTTCTCTTCTCTCTTTCTCTTCTCTTGTTTCTCGCGTACATATGATGGGGGGAAGGGTTTGGGGGTTTGTTTTATTTATTGTAGAAATAGGATGAGTGTTTAGTAAGGGTATTTTGGTAATTTGCCACACAATTGCCCAATTAGGAAGACGCCCCAAAAAGGAAGGTATACCCTAACTTCTAGAAATAGAACTTAATATCATCAAAATGAATATCTCCCGACATTCTAACTAATTTAAATGTCCCAAAAATGTGGGGTGTTACAATTTCTACCCCCTCCCCTTACAAATTTGTTTCAAAACAAGGAATACTATTCCCCTCCTCCCCCTCCCCTCCATCTCCCTCCAAACCCCTCTATCCAAACAGACCCTAAGAGTTTGTTTGACCAACCTCCAACTTTTCTACAAGTACTTCTCAAAAAACATTTATGAGAAACAGTTTATAGAGAAGGAGTCTCAAATTTGAGCTTCTACTTCTGACAAACAAAATTACACTAGGATAGTGTTTGGAAATAGGAATTTAAAAAATTTGTAATCATTTCAATTCCATCATTTGATAATGTGGAATTCAAATATAAATCAAATGTTTGGGGAGGGTGGGATTTCAAAATGACACCTCTTGAGGTGCCATTTGTTTTTTGCCTAATTGGATTTGACACAAATCCAAGTTCTCGAATTCTTGAGTTCCCAAACATGAGATTTGTGTCAAATTTGGATTTGAGAATGTCGGAAAGATCGGTAAAGACAAGTTTGCTAGCCTCTCTTTGATAATTGTAGGATGAGTTAGGGGTGGTTATGAGTCTTATGACTTATGTTTAACTGAACATCATTATTATCGCTATTAAACAAAACTCCTGAGTAAGAAACAAGAACACCGCCCCTAAACGCGTACTACTTGTTGTATGAAGTTAAATTCTTCTTTAATAGTATATCCTGTATTACTTCAGTACTAATATGCCATTCATAAGGCTTTGGAAAACAAAAAAACAAGAGTTTATCATAGCGGACGTATCTCAGAGATGGGAATCGTTCGACAAGCGCCATGTCGACATCATGCATGAGAAAATATTTAATAGAATGTGTGATAAGGGTAGAAGTGTTTCTCAGAAACCAAAAACAAATTCTCAGTTTTAGGTGTTTAGCAAGTTTTTAGTTTGTATGACCCAGAAACAGTCAAGAAATACTTGAGAAGCTTGACAAACACACCCTAAGACTTCTTAACGAAATTTTAAGATGAGAATCTAGATTCTTGTTAACTATAACGCCAAATTCATCGAATGAGGCCCTCGAACACAACCGAACTTGCCCTTAAACAACGGAGGCCCTGCGAGGACGCCTTTCTTGATCACCCTAAAGGACGCCTCGTACTGCTCTACGGTAAAAACAAACCCACTTCATTTTGTAACAAAATATTTACGATCATGCCTAATTAACCGTGGTCCGTGATTTTGTAGCCTCATATCGCAAAGTATGATAATCTATCTATTACTTTTAATAATTGCATGCATGAAAAGCTGACATGGACAACAAATAAAATGAAGCTGACAAATGTACAAAAACTGTCGTTTGATTGGTTACAAATTTTTCTGTATATTCCAATGTTATCTTGGCAGATTTCAGTGAAATTAAATATTTATTAAATGATATCTTTTGTGACCAAAAATAAATAATATGATATCTTAAATGTACAAAAATAAAATGATGTGCTAAATATATATTTTATAACCAAGAATAAAATGATACGCCTAGTCCGTTTGATAAAATTGCATCTTTTTGATCTAATCTGATCTGATTTGATTGCTCCTAATATCATATGATCTAATTTGAATGACTCTGAACTGATCCGATCTAATCTAAATTTGTTGAAAATTTGATTGAATTTCAACGGATTAGTATTAATAACGGCCAAATTCATTAAACATTATTTGAGCAATTATGATCTGATTTGAATGACTCTGAACTGGTTTGAATACAACTTTTATTAATTCATATCAAACAGGGCACAACTCCCTCCATAAAAGTATGTATAAGTCGTTATCACATTTCAAGACAACGATTTGACCATTAATTTAAAGAAAAAAGTACTTGGCCAAAAATTGTGAAACTTGTATTGTTAAATTTGTAGCGAAAAATCCTATCACATAAATATGTTTTTATAATTTTCACATGTATAGATTTAAAAATAAAAGGCAGTAAAACCATTTTCTCGAACATAGAGAACGACTAATATTCTTTTATGGAGGGAGTATGATTTCTTTTCTTTTTTATGTTATAATAAGTGGTGTGATCTTACACACATTAAACCGCCTTTTAAAATTGTCATGATTCAGTCAAGCCACTTTCTCAATAGTTTGTTTTCTTACTTGAAAAATGTATCAAGAATTCGTTACATCGGAGATATAAGTCAATATGACTTTTTCTTATTCATTTCCACGGTTTATGTTTCAGTTAAGTAATCTTGGTTTCAAACTTTCAGTTGATCAAACAAAATTGAACCCCAATTCGAAAGCCATTTAGAAAATGTGACGGGTGTTGAAGTGCAGATTAAGAAGTCAGGTAAGAAGTTTGCGAAAATTAAGATTTGGCTAAAACATTTGATTGGAGGCAAATGGGTGTCGAATAAAATGTTCTCGAGTCATAGAGGTGTTAGCTTAGCTAAGGAAGTGGGTGAAGTGAGGCTGTCAATTAGGAAAGTTCGTAACATGGGTGAGAATTGTTACGTTGAGGTCTGTGTATACGAGCTAACAATGGATTGTGAGGATGCATAAGAAAATTGACCGGGGAGGGTGAGTCAACTAACAGCATCATAAGGGTTGTCGAGTACAATAGTCAACAGGTGGTGAAGGGGTGGAGTAAGAGATCAAATAAGTTGGTAAGAGGTTAGGGAGCTGAATGAGAGTTTCTAGGTTTTATATTCAACTTATTTTATAAAACAAATAAGATCGCATACAAGTAAACCTATCAAACGGGTCGGATTAGGCTAGATATTATTGGCCAGTTTGCTACAGGTTGGATCAAATGCAAGTTTGGGTCGCGATTGGACTTTTATAATCAACCATAAGACTAAAATTTATCCTAATTTTGTTTTAAATATGAGTCAACAAGTCAATTCGTGTTTGACCAACAAATACGGGTAACAAACGGATTCGAGTAAAAAAAATGGTTATTGACGAAAAAAAGCGGGTCGGAATAGGTGTTGGCGGGTCTACAAAAATTACACAAACCCAATACTCCCTCCGTCTTTCTTTAAACACCCCATATGCAATACGCTACTTAATTGAGGTGGGTGTACACACTAATCGGTTAATCTAAGTTCCAAAAAGATTGCATGGAAATTTTGCTAAGATTCATATCTAAGTCAGAGGGTGATTGTATTTGGTGATTAAATTGTTATCGGCATTATTATTATCTCAGTAAATTTTAAATTTATATATTATAAATAATTAGATTTAAATTTTCAAAGGTCGATTTTTTTAGTATTTTAAAAATAACATGACACAGTAGTATTCTTAAGTAAGCATTAATTAGAATTCCCGTGCATCTGCACGGGTAAAAAAAACTAGTAAATTTACTAAAGTTGTGTTGAGAAGTGGAATTGACAACAATATTTCGAACATGGAAAAACCCGAGTAGGTTGGTTTCTTAAGAACTGGCCCAACCTTGATCGTCTTTGTCTCACTTTAATTTGTTGACTGTACTCTTCCTCAATTCACTCTCATTTTCACGCGCGGCCTTGTCGTTCGTCCGCCGTTCGCCTCCACCTTAAACACCACCACCTTGTCACCGCCGTTGTTTTCCTATTGGCCGGTACACTCACCTTGTCCCTTCTCTTTAATGTTGTGTTTTTCTGTTTCAATTTATATTTCTCTTTATCTTATGAATTAAAGTATCAATTTTGTGTCAATTGATTTGGATAATTTCGTTAAAATGATGATGATGATGATGATGATGATGATGATGGAGATTATATTGATTTTGTTATGGTGGGATTGTTCATAATTTGGGCAAAATATGGCCAATTGCTAATTTTCAATGTTATCTTGTTGTGTACAAATTATTTTTGGTGAATGGTTGAGGTTTTAGAGGAGTTTAGAGCGTGCTGGAAATTGTGTGTTTAAATTACGTGGTTTCGTTACGCATGTTGCGGGTAATCGATTGGAACTATGTGTCTATGTCTGATGTTGAGCAGTGCTTTGGGAGAGTTTAATGTAAAAGGTTTTCGATGGATTGATATTGCTGAAATTCTTGTTTAAGTTTTGTTAGAAATCAGTGTGTGGATGGCTCTTGTTCAGTAGGAGGCATAAAAGAGACGTTGAGAGCGATTTCTTATTTGTGTTTGTAGAATTTGGGTTCGAGATTAAGGACTTTTGTTTTTGCTAGATAGAGTGAAGTCGTGAATGGCTTCTAGATATCGTCTTCACCTCCCCTTAAATTCACCCTCGGTCACAAGGATTAGGCAATCCCAATTCCACTATTGCATCTTGTTGATCAATATCCACAAGGCCACGACTAGAAAAATTTCTAGTAAAATCGTAGAAATTGACTACATACACTAGAAAATTGTCAGAAATTTCCGAAAGATAACATATAATGAGAATAATAAAACAGAAACAAGAAAATATTTTATTTCATTCAGAATATTCTTGAATTTATGATATTACTGCTATTTCAACTGAGTTATACGATCATAGATTACCCAATCATGAAAACGTTAATCAGTTGTAGTAATAGACTTAATCAGTAGAAACTCAAGGAGGTTATACCTCATTTAAGGGTTAACTAGTTCATGAACCATGAGTACAATGTACAATTTCTATGTTTCACATAAAGTGCAAGTAGACTTGGGACTTATGACTCTCATTCCATCGATAGTTAGCATCCACATGTGGAAAAACACAGCAATTGAACATGTAATCACAAATTCATTCATGGTCTAATTCCGTGGAAGTTATTTATCCTGCTGGATGGATGATCTACATACGAGGCATATATTAGGTTTCTAAAACTTGATTTCTTTTTATGACCTTCTGAAAATATGCCAAAAGGAAAGTTATGCTCACGAATTACTATGTTTAAAAGGGTCTTATCTAAATGCACCCACAAAATTCACATATGCCTAGAGATCAGATGTAGCTCATTTACCATCCCTCATATTTTGTATAAGAGTCATAATTCTATCACAAGGGGTATTTTTTAGCATGTGGGAAGCTGATTCACATGCTCCATTTCTTTTGTGAGCCAACGAATTGTTTACGACTCAGAGTAATAACTCTCTTAAGCATGCAAGAGTCACATAACTTTCCATGGTTAGAATTTCATTGATAAGCATTTGGCTAGGTAAAGTTTAATTTGAAAACCAAGAGTTCGTCTTTTGATTGAGTAAGAGAAAGACTTTAAGAAGATGTAAAAAGACACCGAATTTATAACTAATTCAATTTTCAAAATATTGCTTGGAAAAGGAGAATGAAGAAAGGGTGGTTAACCTAGTGTGGAAGATGGTTCCTATAACGATTTGGTGGTGTACTAGGAAAGAAATAAATCATCGCATTTTTTATGATATTACATTGACACACTAAGACTTGGGTTTTTTGAGGATGTTGTATAGTTGGAGTCAAGTGTTACATTCCCACCGACACTTGACTTTCATTCTTTTGTGAATTTTTTTTCATGATAGTCTTAGAGCTTGATTAGCTCTCTTTTGTGTATGGGTGTCACCCCTTTAGGTGTCTTTTTGTACACGGGATCACCCCCTTGATATCCTTTAGAATATAATGATATCTTATCTTACTTATCAATTTTTTTTTATTTTTTACAATATTTTTTATTATTATTTTTTATTTTTTACCAAAATATCAAACAACAACATATTTAACCCCAGTGCCTTAAAGGCTCCCACCATAAGGCGGGGTAGGGGGGGTCGGATGCACGCAAGGCTTACCCCTATTGAAACATAGAGAGGCTGCGCACGGATGACCCAAAATGAAAATTGCTTCACTGATTGACTGCTACTTCACAAAATAAGAAGCATAGACAGTTCTATGAGCCATTTTGCTTTATTCCATTATATCCCAAAAACCAAAGAATAATTAGTCTTTGACTCCTTTGGAAATGGAAACGTGCCAAAATATCAAAAAAAAAAAAAAAAAAAAAAATTACATTCTGAAGCTTGACCTGCATATGTTTGTTTTCAGCATAAGGCAAGGTAAGGGGGACTCGGATGTACGCAAGCCTTACCCCTACCTTGAAACATAGAGAGACTGCGTACTAATGACCCACAAAAAAGTTACTTCGAGAATCTCACCGACTGACTGCTACTTCACTATACAAGAAGCACACACTGTTATTTATTCTAATTATTAGAGATTGTTACCTTTGTTATTTTTATTGCTCATCTTTTCTGCAGTCTACCATTACTTATCGATTCTTTAATTCCGTGTTCATAAAATATTCAACCCATTTTCTTTTAGTGGGGTTACCTGATCTTCTCTTGACCATTGTGTAATATTATTGCAACCTTTGATCAGGTTGCCACATATAATCAATGCAAGTTTTCTCTGTGACGGTCTCTAACAATTGTTTTATGTTTAATTCCACTTATTATTTCCACTGATGTTGTCAATACCATTGCTGGTTTGTTTTTCCCTTATTTTGAATCTAAATAAGTTCTCATGGACTAACGTTTAGTGCTTGTTTTTTGAATGTTTGGTGCTCAGGTATCTTCGTAGTTTGTTGCATGCAATATGTGGTTTCCGTTTTTCCTCATCTGTGGTAGTTTTTCTTCTCGATGAGTGTCCTCATTCAAAGTAGTGGCAACCTCCTATAAAACACCGTGATTTTTTTTTTTACCCAAACAGTTCACTTGGCCTTTTCCTCTAGTACTTTCTAGCTATAGCATGGAAAAGAGGCCTTCTGAGTTATATCAAAATTCCACCACAAAATTCATCAAAACTCGTGGCTTTCTGTACTTGTACAAACATTAAGGCTTCATGTAATCAGTTTTTTCTAGTTTACTACTCTTCCAATGTCAGCCTTGTTTCGTTACTCCCGATCTAGTTATCGGAGGCTGGTCCCCTTTTCAAATTCACTCCTTTCGTTTGTTCAACCCCAGCTAAATCCTAACCTTAATTCTAACCCTATCCATATCCCAGAGTACAGTTTCAAGCCCTTCTACCAGTATTCCAGCCCAAGACGATCTTACTCTGTTCAATTTGGTCAGACTGCCCTATTTTCTACCGCTTCTGATGTGGTCCAAGGATCAAATGGTGGTAAGGATGACGGCAGCGATGAAAAGTTGAGGAAAGAGACTGGGGAAACATGGGTTGACTTATACCTACCGAAGGGAGTTCAAGCGTATGCGAAGCTTGCTCGGCTGGACAAGCCCATTGGTACTTGGTTGCTTGCTTGGCCATGTATGTGGTAAGAATTGTTGTTAGTTGCTACCTTTCAGCTTGCTTTACCAAAACAGAAGTACCCAACTAGAATCAACTTGCTTTTCTTATTGCTTGGGTTTTCTATCACTAGTTACTTGATAAGCCACAATGAGAGTAACTATGTCAGATGGAGCATTGTTTGTCTGCGTAAGCAGTTATCTAATTGTTTATCCTGGGCTGACTAGAGTAATGAGTCTATAATTGGGTTAGCATTAACAATTGCGTTTCTAGAAAGTTTAAGTGCGTAGTGTTGTGTACTCTCTTCTGTGAACCTTCTGGACATGGGCTTTTAATGATGTTCCTATGGTAGGTCTTTTTGAGGGACAAACACTCTATTTTGTTGTGATCTTCATAGATGGTCTATTGTTCTTGTGCATCTTATGTCCTAGGTTTGCTTGGATCTTGCAGTCTATAATATTTCTATCACAAAGGGGTTTGATATCCGCTGTAATAGGTTGTGTCTTAAATCTTGCTTGCGGTAAGAGGTTGTGTTGCTAAGCATTTTGATATCCGCTGTAATATTTCTCATAGAGAAAAAAACACCCAAGTATTTGGAAATATGCAAATTGGAGTACTGAAATATTCAACATTGGAATGTGTGTATATGATTGAGAACGATTGAACCAGATAAGAAATTTTTCGTAGAGATGCTTAGGAGATCATAGTTCATATTTTCACTTTAATATATTTTCTTACGCTTATGTTGGGTTTCTAAATGCCGTCCAAGTTTTTCTTTTCGATTTTAGAATGCTGGCATCTTGGATAGCTTTATACGCTTCTTGGGACAATATTTGCATACTTCTTTGAAATGCAGAGAAGTGATAAATTGATAAGGGGGAGGGAAGACCTACAATGAATTGGATGAGGATGAATGAAAATGATTTGAGTGTACTAGGGTTTGTAGACAATATAGTGTTCGATAGGGCGGCATGATTGATGGGGAGCATGGAGTATGGCTATTTTTTTCGGTCTTCTGTTTCATTAGATTGATTTCAAACCCATCTACTATAGGTGGGTTGCAATTCAACTTATTCACGTGAAACTTCCAACTTGATTGATTTTCAAACTGTTTTTTAATGTTTGTTACTACTTTTGCTCTTATTTTTTAGAACCTCTTTTTTCTATGTTTAGTTTCAAACATTTTCTATTGTGTTTCATTACGGGTCTCTTTATTTTCCATTATTTCTTTTGTTTTCTGTATTCTTTTTTCGTTTGGTGATTTCAAACTTTTTCCTAATGTGTTGCACTATTTTTTTATGCCATACACCGTATGTCATTTTCTCGTTATGCTTAAAATTTTCTTGCTTACATATAGCAGTTCGAGATGATGACTTAATTTAGCCTACCCCTAATCACTTTGGGACTAAGGCTTGCCGGCGTGGTCGTTGTTGTTGGTGGCGGTATTGCAAATATGAGTTTCATATATATGAAGCTCCTAACGTTTAATAGAAACAGTGTCTTCAAACCCATAAGAACTTTGGCTGGCTTGCTAGAAAATCAGTCTGATGAATGTTTTGGACGAATGACTTTGTTTTAAGTTCTGAATCTTGTGCTTTCTCTTTCTTCTTTAATGCATAAACGGTATTTTGCTATACTAAGTGGACAAAGACACAGTTTTTCAAGTTATTTACATCCTTATTACAGGAACATCAAATGATCAACACCGTGAGTTTATTATTCTCTTTCATCACTTAGGTCCATTACCATGGCTGCAGAGTCCGGAAACCTTCCTGATTTTAAGATGCTGGCTCTTTTTGGTTGTGGGTCTTTTCTTCTGCGCGGAGCTGGTTGCACTATTAATGATCTTCTAGATCAAGATATTGATGTAAAGGTATATAGTTTACTTCTGTATTCCTGACATGCTCCTGCATGATAATTGATTTGTTCTTATTCAAGAAGCAGTAGAACAAGATGGCTAACAGATTATGTCATCTTGAACTTGACCGAACTGCTTGGTTGTGGAATACTTGAATTTGCATATCTAATTAAGATTGGTTTATTTTCTTCTCAATAATTGGCTATTGACTGGCTAATCTTCACAAATTACCTCCTTTCGTTTTACGCCAACATTAATCTTCCAAAATTGATTCCTTTTCACTGTATTATTTACTCTCTAGAGTCTAGCCGGCTCTCGCTGATATAACACTTGGGAAAGATAGAGATAAAAAATTTCCCTTTGTTAATCTTATTTGCCTTTCCAACTCCTTTAAGAGTAGGACCTAGTACAATATGTTCAGACTTAGGCCTGAGGTGTCATATGTATTTTACTGTACACATTCTAATAAGTCGGGGGATCTCTTTGACGTGGCCCTTTTCTTTTCCTACCTCTGTTAACATGTGAGGCTTATTTATAAGTCGAGACCAAAGCCCAGCATTCAATTGTTGGTTTTCAATTTGATCATTTTGCTCTAGGAAATTTCTCGAAGCAATTATCATTTTGGGTCATCCATGCGCAGCCTCTCTATGTTTCAATAGGGGTAAGGCTTGCGTGCATCCGACCCCCCCTACCCCACCCTATGGCGGGAGCCGTTACGGCGCTGAGATAAAGATGATATTGTTGTTGTTGTTGCTCTATGAATTTTCTTTGTGAACTTGTTTCCAGAAGAGTGGCCTTAGCTTAATGTTTTGGTGTTTGATTTTTTTCTCGTTTTGAATGATTCAGGGAAGATAGTACCTATCCTAGGGGTATTCTTTATTTTTCAGCCCTAGAATCTTTATTTATTAATTTTTTTATGATAAAATTCTGCCCTCCTATTTGTCTTTGACAATCATCTGGGGTGGAGTTTGTCTCATGGGGTAAAAATGTCCCACCACCCCTGGGGCTATTACATAACTACTGATGATTTAGTGTCATACTGTCATCAATTGTGTTTCATAGTTGTGCGGAAATATATGCTTTTTTACGTTACCATGTTACCTTCTTTATGATAATAAAAAAAAATTCTCCAGGTGGAACGAACTAAATTAAGACCAATCGCTAGTGGTCTCTTGACTCCCTTCCAAGGGCTTTCTTTTCTTGGTGTACAACTTCTATTGGGTCTGGGTATCCTCCTTCAGCTGAACAATTACAGGTGAGCATGTAAAAGTTCTTGTAGCAAAAGTTTTGTAAAAAAGCATGTTTAATTGGGTCTGGTTATCCTCCTTCAGCTGAACGATTTAACGAAATAATGCTAAAAAAAAGATGTTAAACAAAATGGGTCGAAAAAAAACTTGTTCAACAAAATGGGGTGCACGTCACCTAAATATAAAACCGCCAAGGACCATGGCAGTTTCATGACACTTATGAACAGTAACCAAAAAAAAAAATTGTGATCTTTAAAACCCCCATGGAGCTTGGCGGTTTTACACTAGCCCCATGGCGGTTTTACTGTTCACAAAAAAAAAAAAAAATAGTCCTAAAACCACCAAGGACCTCAGCGGTTTTACATATGGGTGACGTGCACCCCATATTGTTGAACAAGTTTTGTTTCCACCTATTTTGTTTAACATTTTTTTTCCGAGCACTATTTCGTTAAATTTACAAAAAGAAAATATTAAAATTAAAAAGGCCAATGTCGACAATTCAATGCGATCGATTATGTTTACAGCGCAAACTTCGCCGGTCCTAATTTTTAGCAAACATGGAATTAACTATTTTTAAGCAGCAAGAGGAACTGAGGAAGGGAGAAATGCTCATGGAGAAAGTCTTAGGCTCTTAGTTGGATGAACGCCAACCATATACTGACACTGTAAATGATGAACTTGCTGGCAACTGACTATTGCATTGTGATATCAAGTAGTGATGATCCTTGGAGAGGATTAGGGTGATGAACTTCAGTTGAGATCTGAGGGGAGTTGGAGGCTGCTGCTGCTGAGAGCACTTCCTCCACAAACTAGGAGGAGGTTTGGTTTGTGGTGAGAATCAGAGTAAGATTCTCGGATGAGGGGTTGACCTAGTGGTTGTGCTTATAGAGAAACACTGAACAGAAGTGTAAATATAAGTTAACAGACGTGAGGAAATAAGTTTGGACTGGTATTATGGGACTGATACTTGTATTTGAAGATATATATTTGAACACTGATACTGCCATTGTAACTATTGAAATTGGTCCAAGGGTTGGTTGTTGACTCACGCACAATTATGGTGAATTTTGTCCTCATTGTTGACATTTTTGCTAGACTCAAAAGAATCAATCACATGCTGGATCCACCCCAAAGAGATTTTCCCATTAGAGTTGGGCACATTTCTTCTGAAAATTAATAAAGACACAGAAATGGAAATTCACTTTGGGTTGCTAAAAGTGGAAAGTGGGAAATTCTCCTTGGGTTGGAGGGATGAATGTGTTATCCTATTAGAATTAATATTTTTAGCAGGTTTT
Source organism: Spergularia azorica (assembly GCA_038382645.1). NCBI lineage: Eukaryota > Viridiplantae > Streptophyta > Magnoliopsida > Caryophyllales > Caryophyllaceae > Spergularia > Spergularia azorica. The sequence continues at coordinate 3,578 of JBBYHQ010300263.1, read as the reverse complement.
GATAGTCGAAACAAATTGCAATTTAATTATGAATTTATCTATTTTGTGCTTTGTTGTGAACATAGCTAGTTTAACATTCATTTATCAACAGCTGCATTTTGGGGGCTTCATCCTTGCTTCTGGTCTTCTCATATCCCCTCATGAAGAGGCTGACATTTTGGGTAATGATTTTTCTTTTTTTCTCCCATGCTATCCTCAACCCCAACCCCACCCCCCCAAATCCTAATTCCTAAGTTGCATCATAATACCTGATATGTCTAAAGCAAGGTATTGTGGGTTGCAGCCACAGGCCTATCTTGGCTTAACCTTCAACTGGGGAGCGTTATTAGGATGGTCAGCTGTTAGAGGGAGTTTAGACCCTCTCATTGTCCTCCCATTGTATGCATCTGGTGTTTGTTGGACTTTGGTCTATGATACAATCTATGCGCACCAGGTATGTTTTCTCATCCAGAATCGAACTTGGAAAGTTTTTGCGTCTCAACATCCTGAAGAAATCTATGTTTCAGGAAACCTCACCCTCCAGGCCCACACCCTCCACCCTGCATACAAGAAGGCCTACGCTCTGATTTGTTCTAAGCTTTCCTTCTTTTTTTCCATTCGAGACTGTGAGAGTGATTTTTGTGGGCTGAAACCTCAATTATTTTATAGAAATAAATAGGAAACTCAACGCTAAGGACACGTTCGCCACTTTTCAAACACAATTGCTTAGATGTTGATCATGGCTATTTTTGGTACAGGATAAGGAGGATGATTTAAAAGTGGGTGTCAAATCTACGGCATTAAGATTTGGGGATTCTACAAAGGAATGGCTCACTGGATTTGGAATTACATGCATTACCGGTATTGCCATCAGCGGACTTAATGCAGATTTGGGTATGACATGCTCTTCCGTTGACTACTAATCTTTCCTTAATCAGCTTTAGCCATAGGAGCATTTCGGTGATAAAGGTTTCGTTGGAGTTCGTACGTTGGTGCAACAGGGTGGCCATTCTACGCATGCTTGACTGCAGCATCAGGCCAGCTGGCTTGGCAGATTTATACAGTTGATTTATCAAACAGAGCAGATTGTAATAGGAAGTAACTGCTAATGGATCTCTTACTATGATACCTGTGGACGTTTATGTGGTGGAAGCACATATAATGTGTGTATCTTGTTATCTTAAAATACTGCACATTCGTTCGTGTAACTTGCTTTTTTGTGGTACTTACCTGTTCTTTCCTATATCTATTTTCTCTCTCTTTAACTCCTTCCCCTAACCACTGTCCCCTGGGAGTTTGTGGAATGTAGGGCTATGTCACATTAGAGTGGGTGTTCTCTTCCTCCGTAAAATTGATGGTCAATGCTTGCTTACATGAAATTTATTAATTATGGTGAACCTCATCCTGCAGTTTCCCCATTGCTTTAGATGGATATTCCCTCACAATATTAATATACTGGCATCGAAGTTTGTAGAGCTCACTGAACATTTCTACCTATCATTTCCACTTCAATCATACGATTCTGGACTTCGGAGGTTGTGTAAACCGTAAATGTTTGACTTCTTGGCCGGCCACCTTAACACCGGCTTGTTCTTATGGGAACTCCCCAACTTTTTTTTCTGTTAATCTGTCCTTGGCATGGAAACAGTCTATTTGTATTTTGATATCATGCTATCGACTTGATACTATGTTATTCAAACCACTCCTCTGATGGGGTGATTAATGAGGTTTTTTTTTTTCTTTTTTCTTTTTTTTTTTTTTTTTTGTGAATGTTGCCTGTGAAGTGGTGTCACACTGTTACCTGTCAAGATTTGTTTCTCTGCGCTGATGTATTGTTTCCCCTTCCTGATGCAAGGTTTGTGACGAACAAGTGGTTTGGTGCTCTCCTCTTTTGTGGAATTTTGTTTGGAAGACTGGCCTCGTAGCAGTCACTATGTAGGTATTCCATCTTTGCTTTTCTCTGATAGTAATGTAGGTATAATCTTGTGATGTCAGTCTGGTGGGCGAGTGAGAATTATCTGCACTAGATGGAGATTACCAACATTTCAGGTGAGCTTCCCTTTCTGTTACATAGCATTGATTTAAACGTGGTCTGAACAAGCCGACATTGTTTCTTTGAGAAGACGAGAAAGGGTAAAAAAAATGGTGGGTGAGGCAAGGCAATGTCTGTGTGAAGTCGAAACAGAATTGTTACATTTTGTCAAGATTCATGGCCTCGTGGACATTCTGAAACCCTTTCGCAGCACATCTGTGATGGTCAGGTTTAGTCTTTGCAAAGTGCGGTTCTACAGTCATATCTTGGGTGTCATATTCGTAGAAATCCCTGAAATTCACATGGCATAACATTGACGAAGATGTATACAGTGATTTAAGCCATAGACAAATGCAGGATAGGAAAGAAAGACATCTCATGCTGTTTCCAAGTTGCATATTTACTTTCGTTGTATGCTTGTATCGATTGTTTTTACGAGTGTCTTGGGATAAGTTCGGACATTGGAATTTTGGTTGTGCAATAGAAATATCTATATACCTACCATAACTAGGAAGTCCGGTTGTATCAGGATTTTATCATGGTGTAACTAGTTAGGCTACTGTCTGTGTCGCAGCATGTCCTCCAGTACCATGAGTGACATTAGCATAGTCATATGACATATCCTTGTCTCTTTTTTTTTTCAATTGGGAGGGATTGATCACGTAGACATTACCATTGTTAAACTCGTCAGTGTAGAATTTACTCTTGGATGAGGCAATTTGGCTACCGGGATTATGAAAAACATTATTGCAACAAAATCGACCTAGCAGTTACAGCTAGGAGTTTGAGCATCATTCATAGCAAAACTCCGGTTTCCTCTACCGTCCTCTGTCTATAGACGCCCCTCCCCTCAATCGGCTCCACCTACCTCACCGCCTGGTCCATCTAACGCTCTCACCGGCAAATCTCCCCATTTTTAAGGTCTTACCGGACACTGGCCTCAATCTCAATCAATCACCGACCATACTTCTCGTGTCTTTGGGTGATTTTTTTTATTTATTATTTTAAAGAAAATTTATGTTTGTTGTATAGACTAACCCCTTATGTTGGGTCAATGAAAATAGAATTGCCAATTGAGTGGACAAAATCCCAATAATCCTGGAAATAATTTGTTAATTACAACTAAAGTTATAATATGGTGACTTCCAAAAAATAATTGTAATATGTTCCTTGTCATGTAGTGGAAATCAACTCTAAGTCAAGGTAGATAATTGGAACTCCACAAATATATTTTGAAACGCAAACACTACCATACCCCCGGGGTATTAAGAGAATGGTAACCCCCGGATTCCCTGTACAAAAATAGACATATGTCAGATTCTAATGCTAAGGCCCAATTTAATAAAAAAATGCTCAGTTTAATTACAGCCCATTACAACACAAACCTAAACCCAAACTCAATCTCTCTCCTCCCTTTCCCCACCCCCTACCTACCTAACCACCACCCCCAACCCCCCAGCCACAGCCGCCACCTTCACCGACCGCCACCTCAGACCACAGAAACCCACCACCGGAGGCGAAACCCTCCGGCGACCACAACCCCCCATCCCCGCGGTAGCGATTTTCC
>JBBYHQ010300222.1:0-19611 GCA_038382645.1 Spergularia azorica | reverse complement strand
GATGAGGACTTGTTTGGGTTGAACACCGGGTACTTCCCTTGTTTATAGCAACGACTGCAGGGGAGACACTGCACCCACGTGAAGCTGCTACCAGTGTCAAAAACACCGTGACTAGTCACTGTTGGTGTTCCCATGGTGTACTTCATGAGCATGTTCCAACCAGAAAGAGGTGCTGCGACATAACCCTTGGCCAGTTCATGGATTTTGCTGAAGTACAAGCTTCGGACTTGAGCACTGAGAACTCCATCCTCTATGTGTTTTTCACGGGTGTAATTTGCGCTGTAAAAGGGAGATTCTGGTGAGCTGCGGTGGATCAGAGGCGCAGAGAAGGTAATACCGCCATTACTATCTTTCCCGTGAGTTTCTGTAGAAGGTAAAGCATCAGCAAAACCCTGATGCAGGGTGTTGATTAAGTTTATAGTAAGCAAGATTAAGGAAAACATGATGAATTTGATTCACAATTTAAACCAATGTTTGAAAAATGGATGAAAACACTTAAATTTATGATGCTATTAAGTTTGAGTTGGAGAATCACTTTCTTTGTGCTACAAATTAGCACAATCTTGTGTATACAAATAATAGAATACTTCTTTGTGCTACATTTAAAGTTGGCTTGTATGTTAAAGAATCCATTTTTTAACCAGAAAAAAAGATACAGGATTTTATAATCCTTGATTAGTCCTAAAAATTTCAGTCTTGCAAAGATGTTACTATGTTTTGTTTCTCTTCCTGCAGGTGCTGCTTCTGCATCTTACTAATTTCCTAATTACATACTCGCCATCCACAAATGGACGAGAAGCGTGGCAATAGGACATCTCACTAGTACCATTACTGTTGTGCTGTATGATCCAGGTCACAAGCTCACAAACACGCGATTTTTCAAGAATTTAAATGTGATCTGTCAACTCTGAAGTGTCAGTATGCCATCCGCATCTTGAATATATGATTCATGACATGCTAACTTGTGAATTGTACCTTAGTTCCATCTTTTGATTTCTGATTTTGATAGTATCACCTAAGCAGACTGTGGCAAGAGCATTAAATTTGAAGAATGTTTAATGTTTCCATGTGTAGGAAGTCACTAGGAACTTTGCTGTATATACATCAATTTCACATGTTTCTGCATCCTCACAAATCTTGGCAAAAGGGATAGACTTCCTCAGAACTAATGGTTCGGACTCCCACTGTCACCGTGGTGACCAGGGGCCGGTTCTCATGCCCTGTAGAGAGGGATCCCTTGACCCCGCTCTATGAAGGGCACTTAATTACCAATTAAACAGAATACAAAAACACAAGAAATTTGCTTATTCTGAGTCAACTTTGCAAAAATTCAGGGATTCTATATGCAAAATGTAGATGAAATGACTAATTTCTCAAGTAAGTTATATCACTGTATTTGGTGTGCCTGACCTCAACAGTCCTTTCTATGGCGCGTTTTGTGAGTTTCCATTGAGTTGCAGACTTGTTCAATCTGAACTGCTGTCAGCCTGAAGCTAAATGATCTGTACTTTGATGAATGTTTCAGTTGCGCCTTGTTAAGTTTTCCTGTTCACCAGAAATTTTGCGTACTCTAGCTGTCATTGTCATTGCAGCAAATCAGTTGCATCTGCAGGACAAGATTCTGGATAGTTCAGAGTGAGCAGATTCTACTCCAGATCAAAGCCAACTTGTACATTCCACTGTTGGTGAATACCGAATATTGACAGATACTTAAGTTAAGTACAGCACCTAAAAGCTTAGACATAATGATCTAAGCTGTGTATAACAAGGGCATGATCTTTGTGTTTACATTTCTCCATGTCTGAAAAAAACAGTTCCCGTGTACAACAAGCTCTGCATTCTCCATGATCTTTGTGTTTACTTTATTTTAACCATTGTTTTTGTTCTTTGCTGATACATATTCTACGAACCAAGCAGCAAGATGTGACCATTATTCTTATTCTTGAGCAGTCTTAAACATTCGGTCTTATGAAATCAAGAGCATATATATCTTGCAGACAAGTATTTTTATTTTCCCCTGCAGGTTTGCTCCAAATTTAGTAGCTACTCATAACATATACATCCAGTTGTCGATTGCCCATGGAAGAGAGGCGTTTGCGCTATTTGGCTGTTGGACATTTCACTACAACTACTGTTATCTGGCATTGTCTAGGGCACAGAAGAACTGCAAAGGCATCACAAACTCATTACTGTCATCTGGCCTTCTCAGTATGCCATCTGAAATTGCATATATGATTCTTGAGCGTTGAGATTCCATACTTTTATGACTCTTCCCAGAAATGATTCACATGATGTAGGCATACATACTAACATGTGAATTGTACCTTGTTTTCGCCTTTTATCAGTTGATTTCTGATTTTGATAGGATCACCTCAGCAGAGACAAGATTATAAAAAGTTCAACAATCTCATCAGGGCATTTTATGGCGCGTTTTATAAGTTTTTGGTACGTATACTAAGCTATACATCTGTGTACAATGTATTCTATTCGCTGTTTCTGTGGAGTTGCAGACTCGTTCAATCTTTACTACTGTTACCTAACTAGTTTTCAGACGTTCTTTAATCTTATATCTGATTGAGGTGATTTCAGTAGTCTGAAATTGAATAATCTGTTTTCCCTCTGATTAACTTTTCAGGTGCATCCTGTCAAATTTTCCTGTCGCCCTGACATTTTGCTCGCGCTCACTGTCACTGCAGGAAATCAATTGCATCATCAGGACAAGCTTCTGGATAGTTCAGAGTGAGCAGATTATTCTCCAGATCATAACCAACTTGTACGTTCCTCTGTTGGTGGATACCGAGTATTGACATCTTATCACGTCCACTTGTGCTCCTTAATATAGCCAGACAGTGGAATGTACGTTTTTTCACCCATAAATTAGATTCACACAAAGGATAGTCTAAGCCATGGAACATGAATGTCACCTCAGGTCCTCCACCTTTATAGTTCTTATAGCATAGATCGAAAAAATCAACCTTCACTGGACCGTCATACATATACATCTCGTCCATGATAGCATCTTTTAATTTGTCGAATGCTTCAGGCCTGAGAATAGTGTATGTTGTTCCTGAGTCTATGACGAACCCTGAATTCTGCTCATTGTAACGGTATTCTGACTTGTCAAAGATACCTGGTGGCAGGTCTAGGTCTGCACCATTAACGCTAATCCCAGTGAGGTTAAGGTAGTAGAACCCGGTGGCACTAGGAATGAGTGGTGTGTTCGCTACAGACCCTGAAAGCGAGGCTACTGGGCCGAAGTGGACATCCCCACCGATGTTTGTTCTGTTGGCATATAGAAAATAGGAGAATTGGGAGTATGAAGAGTTGCCTTAAGAGGGAGGAAGAGTGGTTGCCCACCCCTACAACTCCTGGAACACCTACGTCTTGCTCGTTGTCGTTCCCACATCCAAATACGAGCTTTTTCACACTGTTTGTTGAGAAGGTTAAATTATCCATGGACACTAACCCTCTTGATGTCGTACCGTCACCATATAAGATTTTATAGTAACAATACGGACTGAACTTGAAGTCCCTGCATTCTTTAGTGGTCACCATATCACACTGTGGAGTGTCACAAAACACATTATAAGAAGATGAATTGTTTGGGTCAAATAAAGGTAATGCCCCTTGATTAAAGCATCGCTTGCAGGGAAGACATTGGAACCACACCAAGTTGCTCCCGGTGTCTAAGACACCATACCTGTCTACTGGTGGTGTACCCACTGCGTATTTCATACTAAAGCTCCACCCCCTAACAGGGGCTGATATGTAATCGACTCCTGATGTTGCTTTGTTTTGGCTGAAAAAGCGGCTTCTGGATAAAGATCCGCGTGCTGCATTCTTTACGTGTTTATTTCTGGTGTATTTTGGATCAAAAAGAGGAGATTCAGGGGAGCTGCGATGAATGAGGCGTGCTGACAAGGTAGTGTGACCATGCTTAGGTCTGTGAGGAGGACAAACAGCAAAGACATGATCAAGAAAGCGTAAAATGGAAACAATTAACAAGATGTACCGAAACATGATGACCTGTGAAATGAATTCTGATATGATATGAGTGGCCACAACAGATGCATTTACAGCACCTAAAAACTTACTAGTATATATAATGATCTGACCTGTGTATGATAATGGCAGGATCTTTGTGCTCAAAGTTCCTTCATTTTCTGTATATATCAAACAAGTTCTGCACTCTTGGAGCATGTTTAGAGATTAAATTTCTTGCAATAACCGCGAATTTTATGAATATATAGCTTAAAGAAGAAGCACACACAAAGTGATAAGACACATAATACTTTATTTTTTAACCTTTGTTTATGTTCTTGGCTGTTACATATTCTGCAAATGTACTGCATAGTTTTATTTCTGCTGTTTTTAGCAGATGAATGGGTGAGATGAGACATCTGCTTAGTATTATTGTACATCAAAGGCGGTTATATTGTTCCTATAATGGCAAAGGGAAATGATTTTTCAGGTTGCAGGGTTCATTCAAAAATCAGGGTTTACATTGTTCTAATGCCTTCAAATACCACTGTCATCTTGCAAATCACTGCCACCATACCGTCTATTCCTCTGCTGAAACGAGCTTAAGGCCTCGACAAACTTCTCCTGTCCGAAATCAGGCCAAAGGGCCTTTACGAAAAACAGCTCAGTGTACGCCAATTGCCAGAGCAGGAAGTTACTGACTCTCAGCTCGCCACTAGACCGAATGAGCAGATCAGGGTAAGGGTACTCAGTACAGTTAGTCTCCAGTTCCTGCTCAAGCAATTTCTCGTCGACATCTTCAACTTTCACAAGCCCATCTTTTGCTTTCTGTGCAATTTTCCTGCATGCTTGTTTGATGTCATATTTCCCACTGTAGCTAATTGCAATAATCAGCTGCAGTCTTTTGTTATTCTTAGTGGTTTCTTCTGCTTCTGCTATAACCTTCTGTAATGATGTAGACAGCTTCGACGAGTCTCCTATTATGGATATCCGGATTCCTTGTCTGTTTTAAACAATGTGTGTGTTACAGGACTCACAAGTTACAACCAACAAAAACTTTTATCTAGCTAGTGATTTCTTGTTTTGACAAGAACGGTAATAATTAGTCATTTTGAGTCTCGATATGTTAATTTCAGGTCACATTTCTAATATCAGGTCACATTGTATCAACTTTGCATGGACAGACCGGTGCCCTTTAAAATTCTCTATACTTAAGCACTCCTTTAGTGAAATCGATGTTCTAAATCCGCCACTGAAAGAGTACAGTCAAGCTACACAAACACATTTCCAAAATACTCCGTAGTAGAAATATTCGAGACAAAGCCCATATAATCGAGTTATTACCAACTAAAAATGTTGTGCTAAGCTAATTTAAACTGGTACAAAGCCAACAAGAAAAAATAGATGGGGAGCTACCTGTTAAAGTTGTCTATTTCTGACATAATTCCTCTCTCTAATAAACTCATTAGAAACTCAACTTCCACCTGCAGATTGAAATTTGAAAGCCATGCATGAGCCTCATCACTAAAATTATTCTACTGTACAATTTAAGTTCATTGTACCAGAGTGACGCGTAAATTAATCACGTTATTACATGTAACACATACAACAATGTCTTTTCAACATTAGGCATATAATATTTTTAGAAAATGAGCAATAAAGTAAAAAAGTCTTTGCCTCATACTAGATTCAACCTAAAGAAAAAGTAAATTCACATTAGACTAGATTCACTCAAAAACTATATCTACTCCGTAGTCTGTACATATATAATATATTCAATGAATTAAGCTATAATTTCATATGACTTAAAATCATATTAAATCATAGGGTATCAAACATATACTCGTATAAATCAAGTTCACTTAAATGCGCAGTTCAATCATACGGCGCCTTACTACGTAAAATATTACAACGAAAGACTAACCTTGTGGCGACTCCAATTGTCATAAGAGAAGGCAAATACAGTAAGAACTTTGATACCCCATCTACGACACATCTCAACCATTTGCCTCAAAGACCTGAACCCTGCTTCATGGCCCGCACCCGCAGGCAATCCCCTTTCCCTGGCCCACCTCACATTCCCATCCATTATCACCGCCACGTGCCGCGGCATCGCCTCTCTCTTCATCCCATCCGGCAGCGCCTCTTCCTGCTCCTCCGCCGTGGTATACCCCTCATTTGTGGCAGCTGTGGCGGCTGCTTTCCGGAGTCTGGGAAGTTTGGAGGGGAAGAAATGTAAATAAGCTGGGATTGTGGGCCTGATTTGTGGGCTGGATTTTGGGAGAAGGAAGTGATGAGATTGAGAGGTGGGTGAGATTTGGAGGTAGAACATTTTATTTGGTTGTTTCTTTGACAAGTTTCTAAATTTGGTTATTTATTTTGTTTTTGCGGGCAAGTTAGTTGATTTTGCCGCCACATTTAAGCTCACTTTATAACTGTAGCAACTGTCAAATTACAACTGTCAAAATAAAGTGGCGCCTACTTGGAGATAATCACGTAGTGGTTGGAGCTCTAACGACTGAATAAATGAGGTTACTACTTTGGGAAAATCTAAAAAATCATAATTGCGTTTTGCACAACTATAATTTTCACAGCACTGCCGTTTATATAAGTAAGTCGTCAACTTTGATCCTTCATTCATCCTTCATCTCGATTGTTTATGTTTTCAAAACATGGATATAAGGGGGGATACAAAATAATTTCGAAAGGTACTTTCAATGAGGCTTTGTATGTAAGAGATGGATGACATGTTATTTAACATACCATACCACTAACCTTTGGTTACAGCAGACGGTTGGGCTGAGGCCTAAAGGATAAAATAATAAATGATAGTCATTTTAGCTCGTGTTTAGTAGATAAGGAAATGACTCAACACCATTTACACTTAAGCAGATAACACATATTGTAGTCATCTACTATATTCCCCCTTTCCAATCTTAAATTAGCCTTCAAAATAAGATGTGTAATTGACTAATTGAGTAATTGCCATTTGGCAATAAAAGCTACCTTGCAAGGGAAAATTACTTATACCTCGAACTTGGTTTTTATTCTACAACCGACCAATGAAACAATCATTCTAAACCACAATAAGAAATGGACAATGCGCTCATAAAACATTACAATTAATAATCATATATGTACTTAAATTCACTAAGCCATCATCAATGGACAATGAATTTACTTATCAAAAGTCAATAGATTTTTACGATACATCAATGCAGAATCTTTGATTTACCTATCATAGACAAGCTAATTATGAAATGAAAAAAATGCATAAACATCCCTTATACGGTGTCGTTCATCTGACAGACGGCGTCCTATTCTACCAGGGCAGTTGGGCGCATAGACATACGGCAAGGAGAACCCCACGTCACCTCCCGCCAATTTCAAGGCACAAATTTCCCATAACACCCCTCAATAAACCCCCTCACAAAACCAACACATAAGGGCCATATCGTCATTTCACCAAAAAGTTACACTTTTCCCAAGCGAAAGCGGTTGCTCTTCAGTTCCTCCTCCGAATTGAACACCAAGACTATTCCCTTCCCCTAATTCCCTTCCCCCCTCCATTTTCAGCGTGTTGAAGAAGCTTCACCTTTTTCGAATTGACGAAAATGCCCCCACGAACTCGGAGAGCCGCGTCCCCCAAATTCATCATAGAGGAAGAAGATGAAGAAGGTTATGGCGGTGAAAGTTCGTCAGATGATGACGTAGCATACGACGACGGAGGTGCCGTCAGCGACACGGAACTTGAAGAAGAAGACACCAATGTCGAAGTCGAAGAAGAAGAAACTGTTGAAGATAAAAAGAGGAGAGAGAAAAAGCCTATTACTATTTCTCTTAAAGTTTGCAAAGTATGATTTTTTCTCTAATTTTTTTAATTGTTTTGCGTAATGTTTACATTTTTTTTCATAAATTTTGTCTAAATTAGGGTTTATGATTGAAATTGGGGAAATTATAGGTATGTAAGAAGTCGGGACATCAAGCGGGATTTATAGGGGCGACTTATATTGATTGCCCTATGAAACCTTGTTTTCTTTGTAAAATGCCTGGTATGTCCCTTGTTCAAAGTTCTCATCTTTTTTACTTTTTGTAGCGTATATATCAATCTTTGTAATAATGGTACTAGTTGTAGACGCACTCGCGGGAGTGAGCTACGTTGGGGGATTCATTTCGGAAAACCAATTGGCTATAGGAGGAGTAATAGTGTTTTGGGGGATTGTAATTAGAATTGTAATTATGTACGTATGAGTTAAAATCGCGGGAATGATTATAGGTATGAGTGTTGTTATATGGTACGAGAATGTGTTTTGTGGTTGGTCATGAATTTGTGGGTTGGGGTTTTTGTCAATTGATTGATAGGTTTGTGAATGGGTGATGAAATTGGTATGTTCGTGGGGTTAGACTATATGTGAACCTTGCCTTATGTGGTGAATTGATTGTCTCTTAGGAACAAGGGTATCTAACTTTTTAGCTTCGAGAGTTACTTGATTAGTCGAGAAGTTTCTATTGGGGTGATTTTTTGGGTGGGATGTAATCATATATTAAAGTAATGGATCCGATCTAGTTGATACAACAACGACAACAACAACAATCACACCTTGCCCCAAAATTATTCGGGGGTCTCCAATTTAGTGTATATGAATATTATGATGTGAAAAATGAAAAGCTTGAGTGATGGGGGTTGGTAAGTGCTTAAGTGGAGTGCAATTGAGTTATGTAATGATATTTGTATTGGTTGATTTTGAATAATTGGGAAAAAGTTATCAAGTGATGTGCAATTGATTGTGTTACATATCTATTGTGAATACAATCATCCAAACTTTTCCGTTAAGTTAGTACAGAAATTGATGTGGTTACTATGGTCTCTATGAGGTGTCTCGTGATTGATGTGTTTTTTTTTGGAATTATGGGAAGAGATTTAGTCTACAGTGCCTGTTTCCTCAGCTGATTTGGTGCAGAGGCCGAGAGGGTGTTTTTCTGTGTGCTCATTTGGGGTTTTGTGTTCAGTTATCATTCATGTCTCTGACATGACTCTTAATGGTTTGTTTTGGTGATGAAGGGCATACAACAAGGACATGTCCTCACCGAGTTCCTACAGAACAAGGTGTTGTTCCCGCACCTCGTAGAAACAGTCGGCATTCAGTGCACTACATCTTTGAACGCCAGCTAAGACCTAATGTTCCTGCCGTGAGTTGACTATTGTCTTTTGTGCTGCACTTATCATCTCTCCTTTGTGTGTGGATGGTTTTAAAACTGTAACTGGTGTGATTAACTGTTGTGTTTTCTTTTCTGTTGATTTAACGTAGATCAAGCCAGACTATCTGATTCCTGATCGAGTGACCTGTGGCGTTATCAGATATCATAGTAGACGAGTGACATGCTTGGAATTCCATCCCACAAATAATAATATTCTTCTGTCTGGCGATAAGGTTAGCTTCACTTGCCTTTGCATTTGCTTTGTAAATTACAGGGAGTCGCTACAGGTTTGCGCTTGATATTTAAACATTCTGATTGCAGAAAGTTTTGTTGGAAAGCATTCTGATCTGCATTTACATGTTTATTTTTTTCAGAAAGGACAGCTTGGAGTATGGGACTTCGATAAAGTATCTGAAAAGACAGTTTACGGGAATATTCACTCTTGCCTACTCAACACTATGAGGTAAATTTTCTTTGAAAATATCCAATCATATGATATAATGTTCAGGTGTGATTTTCTTAATCTAGTGATTTTCAGACTCCTTGTAGACTGCTATAGAGTCATTTGAAAGTTGAAACGAGTGATCTTTTGTCTGGCAGGTTCAGCGCAGTCAATGATGGAGCTGTTTTTGGTGCATCTTCTGATGGAACTGTTAGTTATACGGACTTAGAGACAGGAATCTCTGTGCCATTGATGGATCTCAATCCTGACGGTTGGCAGGTACATAAAACTTATGCTATAAGATGTTTCTCATATTATGGCACTCTAATTGCATTTGGTTGCATTTTTTGATTTGACTAGTGACCAAGATTTTATGGTATGTTTCTATGCAGGGGCCGAGCACCTGGAAGATGCTGTATGGACTTGACGTTCACTCGGAAAAAGGGTTAATTTTGGTTGCTGATAGCTTTGGCTTTTTGTACATGTAAGTACTTTTAACAGTTGAGAATGCTAGAACTATTGAGAAAGCCTAAGGCACCCATGAATCTATGATTAATGAGCAAGCTTGATATAGATGCGTGGTATTTCTCTGAGGATTCTGATGGAGTATCTTCCTTCCGATGTATCTGCTCCAGATATGAATGTTTAATGGCTGTGCAAATTGCTTTCTCTGGTTGGCTTGTTCAGAGCTGAATAACACTTTTTGAATGCATGATTCATTTTTCGGGGCAAAAACTCGGAAGGGTGATTTTAGTTCTTTTTGGTCTTCACACATAAATAGATATGTGTTGATTGATTTTCTTACCATGCAAATAGGCTGGATACACGTACCAGGAATCAAGTAGGTGAGTCTGTCTTGATTCACAAAAAGAGTAGCAAGGTTGTAGGGCTGCACTGTAATCCTGTTCAACCAGATCTTCTTCTGAGTTGTGGAAACGATCACTACGTAAGATTTATACCTGATTCTTTTTACAATATGCTTTTATTTTTTTCCCATCTTATGCTCCAATCCATGGGGTTTTTCAGCATTGGGTTAGACATAGTTTTCATTATGAGTGCAGTAACTTTTGGCATTTATACAGGCACGTCTATGGGATATGCGCCGGTTAGAAGCTGGGTCTTCTCTTGCTGATCTTCCACATCGTCGAGTTGTGAATTCTGCCTATTTTTCTCCACATACAGGGAGCAAAATTCTTACTACGTCACAAGACAATCGCATTCGCGTTTGGGACTCAATTTATGGCAATCTGGAGTCACCAAGCCGTGAAATTGTACACAGCCATGATTTTAACCGACATTTGACTGGTTTTAAGGCTGAATGGGATCCAAAGGTTTTTGAAGTTTTTAGCATTAAAAATGGTAGTTATGTACTGTACTAATCTTGCATATCCAGCATATTCTTAAGCTTCTTTTTTTCTCTTCTGTGTAGGATTCATCAGAGTCTCTTGTTGTCGTTGGACGGTACATCAGTGAGAACTTTAATGGTGTTGCGCTACATCCCATTGATTTTATAGACGTTAGCACTGGGCAGTTAGTTGCTGAGGTGATTGACCCTAATATCACGACTATCACTCCTGTGAATAAGCTGCATCCTAAAGATGATGTTTTGGCATCTGGTAGTTCAAGGTTTGTACTCACTGCCTTTTGCATTTATGCCTGTTGGAAGTTGCCCTAGGTTGTAGGGTTGTTACAAATTTCGGATCAGTTAGATGATATTTCTGGTAAGGGTAAGATATTGAAAAATAATTGAATAAAAAGTGTTAGATGTCATCTGCCCAAATAACATCATTTTTTTGGGGGTAAATTTTGAGTCTTTGGTTGTTTTTGTTGGTTTCAGGTCTCTGTTTATATGGAGGCCTAAGGAAAAATCCGAGTCTGCGCAGCAAAACGATGAAAGGAAAACAATTCTCATGTGTGGAAAGGGTGACAAGAAGTCAAAGAAGAAGTGTGGGTATGAAAGTGATGACTCTGAAGACGATATGTTCAGTGGTAAGGGCAAGATGTCAAAGACAAAATCTCCCATTGGCAAAAAATCGAAGACTCGATGAACCTTTCATCCATAGGGTAAGAGCGTCTATGCTGTATCAATTGCGCCTCTACCAGATTTGGAAATGCACTATTTTTTGAACTATGAAGCATGATCCTTCTTGTATGCTGCGGAGATCAGCCCCAATCTGCTCTTTGTCAAATCTACCTCCTCGACATATTGTTCATGGGATGAGGAGGGGAATGATTGTGCAGCATAATCACCTTATGTATATCATATATAACTGTGTTCTCTGTTCTAATACGTCCTCCAGACACGAGACACCAGTTGTGGCGTCTCCATTTTGCCGTTTTGTCATGGTAGCCTGATAGGCTGTTGGGGGCGGGTCTTGTTAGTGTTTTAAGATTGTAACTAGTGTACAGTGGAGCGTATGTAATTGTAACTTTTCCTCAATAGTCAGACTTGCATGAATTCTGCGATATTGCCTGGTCTTTTTAGGTCGTGTTGCTTCAGCATATTGTTTACTTATTCCCTTCCCATTCTTAGGGGGTTCTGAATATGCCGTCTCTCTTTGTCCAACAGTTGGTCTTTTTTCTGGAGATGCATATTATTGAGCCATTTTCGGAGTCGAATTTATACGGTAAAGGTCTTTCCTCTGTATGCTTCTGTTTGTTCCATTTACATTTTTCTTTCTTCCAATGGAACTTTCCTTAGCTAATTTATGGGCAAACGAATTGCTTTCACGGTAACAACACTGAAGAAGTAAAGCAATCGAATGCTTAACCACTATAAACCCAATAATTAACGTCCTATAAATGAAAAAACGGTAAGATAGTCCCACGGTGTGATAAAGCTACGATGTTTAGCCTGAAAGTAAAACCTTTCCTCATCTTGACTTGTGTAGTTTTAGTTTAGGCTACTTTTAGCATCCCGTACAACTAGAATTACTTGCATAATTATTGTAGATTTTCACACGTCTACACTACAATGGAATTTAATAATTCAGTCAATTTGGTAACATCACGTGTCATTTAAGCTTTATTACATACTCCACGCTATACATTGTACTTCAACTTATACACACATTGTAAAAGTTTTAGTTTAGGCTATTTTTAGCATCCTATACATCTAGAATTATTACTCTTAATAATTCTTCAAATCTTGAAACATCGCGTGTAATTCAAGCTTTGTCACTCCATACTATATATACATTTCACTTCCAACTCTTCCACTCCACGCCATGCATAATTATCCAGCAAAACCTTAATTCCATTTTTCCCTTTTTGGAAAGTTTTCATACGCGTATACAACAGTAAAACAAATTCTAATTTCCAGAAAACTTCATCTAGAAGCCTTACAGTTAAAACACCCCATCTAGAAGGGGGTAATCTGGTAATTTAACAAGTCCTTCAAAATTAGCGGGACTCCCAAACTTTCTGTATTTTTAGCTCTATACAAAACTAACACAACAGCTCAGTCACAGCCAGCCAACAACAGAAATCTCCTTGCGACTAGGACTCTCTCCTTCTCTCTCACTATATAAAACCTTTACAACACACTAATCAGAGGAGAGAGAAAACAAAATTAAACCATAATCATTGTTATAATCACAATTAATTAGTTAAGATTAATTAATAACAATGGCGGCATCAAATGGAAGTGAATTCTTTGAGTTAGAGCTTGAATCCGGCGACTACGGCTCGTTTTCGCGACCGTCGAATGCCGAGTCTGTCGCTAGAGACGAAGATGATCTACTTTGGGCCGCTATTGAGCGGCTTCCGTCGGTTAAACAATCGAATTTCGCTATTTTACGTGGTTCGCCTTTGTATGTGGCGGTTGATGATGATGACGGAGGAGGTAAAGGTGGTGGTAGTACGATCGATGTTCGAAAACTCGATCGTAATAACCGTGAGATTATTGTTCAGAATGCGCTAAATACTTCTGAACAAGATAATTATAAGCTTGTTTCCGGTGTTAAAGAGCGTATTACGAAGTATGTTTATTTAATTTGTTGCTTCTTTAATACGCTTCTTTCGTTTGATTTGTTTCCGGAAATAGATTTGATGTTTGTGATAATCAAGTGCGTGTTGTGTGATTTGTTCTCTTGTTATGATTCTCATGATCGTTGTGTAGTTTCGATTTCGTTGTATGAAACTTCGTAGATTAAGTTCTTGGTGAAATTATTTTGCGAATAATTTGATCGAATTTTGTTGTGTTTTAGGACTTAGAGATCTTAATGATGTCTTATGTGAGATCTTAATGAATTTTTTGATGATTTATTTAAATCTTGGAAAGTAAATCTTCAGCTGTCTACGTAAAAAAAATCGACTAATTTTGCTACGTAATTGACGTTTAATCATGTTCATTGAAGAGTCGGACTCGAGTTACCGAAGGTGGAAGTGAGATTCGAGGATTTGAGCGTCAAGGCCGAAGTTCAAACGGGGAGTAGAGCGTTGCCAACCTTAATCAACTATGCTCGTGATACGGTTGAGGTCAGTTCACAATTTCGATATTTTTTTCGCATGTCTGTATTTTTTACCGAAGGCTAAGATTCACTTGGCTTAATTGTTGTTGTTTCTGAACACATACATACAGGACCTCCTTACAAGGTTGCGAATATTTCGGCCTCAAAGACATACGTTAGACATCTTGAACAATGTCAGTGGAGTCCTTAAGCCTGGGAGGTACTTCATGTTCTTATACTTTTGCTAATCATACGTAATTCTTGGTCGATTTTGTGCTACATGCATGACTTATCAACGCAATTAGAACAGATTCGGAAATGTGGTTCTGATTACGTATATTTGAATGCATGATGAGTTTCTAAAGTTGGAAATATGTGGTTGACAATTTATGAAATTTCCACTTTAGGTCATGAATTGTAACCCTTGACTATGAACAGACTCACAAGTATCACATGTGTGTACTAGTTACTTCCTTAATAGGAAAGCCAACACCCAACAGGATATCTCATGAGACATGAGACAACTATTGACCTTTACTTACCTCTAATTGTACGTGTTTTCGACGTCCTTGAATATGTCATGTACCATATGCACGGCATTTTGGTGGATTTGTTTGAAAATTTTGGGGGCGGGAATTCATGGATTCGAATGAATCATCATATGAATTGCGGTCTATGCAGCCGCGTAAAAAAGAGGCAGTAGCAATTACAAGAGATTTTGTTATTCGTCAATGGTGGTTTCTTTTAAGTTGCTGGTCATATGTATGATTGTACTTCCCTACATTAGTGATCTTTATGTGGAGTTTTGTTGTTACAAAGATTAACGTTTTTGATTTTTTTATTTCAGGATGACACTGCTATTAGGGCCTCCAGGATCAGGAAAATCTACGTTGCTTTTAGCTCTTGCTGGAAAGCTTGACAGTACCTTGAAGGTGAGCACTTTTTTATTGTCTTACGATCTTTCGACTTGACACATTTGTGGGCAGTTGATGTTCTAGTATGCAACCGTTAATGGGTTGAAAATTTAACGTTTGTTGGCCTGCAGAAAACTGGAAGCATTACATACAACGGTCATGGAATGAATGAATTTTGCGGGAGAAGAACTTCAGCTTACATAGGCCAAACAGATAATCATATTGCTGAGCTAACAGTGAGAGAAACATTAGATTTTGCTGCTAGATGTCAGGGTGCAAGTGACTCTTTCTCAGGTTGGTTTGCCTCGGATCATTGTTATTTTCGATTGTTTGAGGTCGTTTGTGTGTCAAAGTACAGGCTAATATTACATTTTATGATGCATTTTCAACTTTGATGATTCAACCATTTTTTTGCAGCATACATGAAGGATCTCATTCGACTGGAAAAGCAAACCAAAATACGTCCAAGCCCGGAAATTGATGCTTTCATGAAGGTTATTATATTTATGCGATGGTCTTTCTGTTCCTTTCAGAGGAAGAGGCAGTAATGCTAATGTTTTTTCTTCCTAAAAAGTACAGGCATCATCATATGGAGGAAAAAAGCACAGTATTTCAACTGATTACCTTCTCAAAGTGCTCGGTCTTGACATTTGTGCTGATACTATTGTTGGTAATGATATGCTTCGTGGGGTTTCTGGTGGTCAGCGGAAGAGAGTCACTACAGGTTGGTTTAACCATCTTTGTCATTAATTAGCGAAATTAGAGTAAGTTACAAGCCTGGTTAAAAAAAAGAGGAACTATGGTTAGCGTATCAGAAGATGAATTTGCAGGATTGCATGATCTTCTGGCTCTTTTCCTTTCAAATATATACACTCATATTCAACACTTAAGTGCAATGCAATATGTATGCAGGAGAAATGGTTGTCGGGCCTAAGAAAACTCTCTTCATGGATGAAATATCAACTGGACTTGATAGCTCAACGACATACCAAATAGTTAAGTGCACAAGGAACTTTGTTCATGAAATGGAAGGAACTGTGCTCATGGCTCTTCTTCAACCAGCACCTGAGACATTTGATCTCTTTGACGACCTCATATTGTTATCAGAAGGGCACATGGTCTATCATGGCCCTCGGGCTGATGTCTTGGAATTCTTTGAGTCCTTAGGCTTTCAGTTGCCCGCTCGTAAGGGTGTTGCAGATTTTCTACAGGAGGTATTTATTTCACTTCTTTTACTTCTGTAGATTTATCTGAATTTTGTCATTCCTCTAGTTAATTGCGTGCTGTGTTTACAGGTTACATCAAAGAAGGATCAGGCGCAATATTGGGCTGATCCTTTAAGACCTTATCGTTTCATTCCTGTTGAAGAAATAGCTGAGGCGTTTAGAACTTCTAGATTTGGAAAGGCAGTCAAAGATACTTTATCTGTTCAGTATGAAAAATCCCGCAGCCATCCTCTAGCTCTGGCCAGAACAATGTACGCGGTGCCTAAATGGGAGCTCTTTAAGGCTTGTCTATCACGAGAAATTCTACTGATCCGGAGGCATAGTTTCCTGTATATTTTCAGAACCTGTCAGGTAGGTTACACTTTTCAATATAAGATAAATCCATTCGTGCTCCTTCTGGGATGTCTGCTTATCTTACTGTATTGTCATCCTTCTATTCAGGTTGCATTTGTAGGATTTGTCGCAGCCACAACTTTTTCGAGAACAACCATACACCCTACGAGTGTAGCATATGGAAATTACTATCTTGGGTGCCTCTTTTATGGAATTGTCCATATGTTGTTTAATGGATTTTCAGAGCTGTCTCTCATGATATTTAGACTTCCAGTCTTTTACAAGCAAAGAGACAACTGCTTTTATCCTGCATGGGCATGGTCACTTTCTAGCTGGCTTCTGCGTGTTCCTTATTCAGTCATCGAATCTGTTGTATGGTCCTGTGTTGTGTATTATGCAGTCGGATTTTCCCCTGCACCAGGGAGGTATGTACTGCTAATTGGCTTAACCTTCAGATTATCAATTCTAATGCTTCAGTATATGTCAAATGTAATTACTATATAATTGTTTCATTTCATCCTATTGCAGGTTTTTTCGTTTTATGTTTCTACTTTTTGTAATTCACCAAATGGCATTGGGTCTTTTCCGAGTAATGGCTACAGTTGCAAGAGATATGACAATTGCGAATACATTTTCATCAGCTGCTTTACTTGGCGTCTTCTGTGTTGGTGGTTTCATTCTTCCAAAAGGTAAGCCTCTGCAGGTTTCTAATGGCATCATGAACTGATCGATTCTAATTGTCTCCTCTTAATCAATGGGTTTTCCATTTCAGATATGATAAAGCCATGGTGGACATGGGCGTACTGGGTGTCACCCCTATCTTATGCTCAGAGTGCAGTTTCTGTAAATGAATTTACATCGACAAGATGGATGAAGGTTCTGTCTTTATTAATGAAATTTTTATATACTTTGAAGTGAAAATTTTGCCATGAAATGGCAACTGACCTAGTTCGTCTTTCTCAGATATTTGTCTCAGGGAACACTACAGTAGGACATGAAACCCTTAAGCTACGTAATTTACCAACAGATCCTAGCTGGTACTGGATTGGTGTTGGTGCATTGGTGCTCTATGCTCTTCTTTTCAACAATATAGTCACACTGGCCTTAGCTTACTTGAATCGTAAGCTCCTTTCATTGCGTTTTGTTTTCTATATATATGCAGCTTTTCTTTCGAAAACTTGAAGAAAAGGGTTCAGTTTTTTTTCGTCTATCTTAAGTTTCATTGGGTTTACTTATTTCATTTGCATCTTCACCAGCTCTGAGGAAAGCTATGGCTATAATAGCGGTTGATCCTTCAGAAGAGGATAGTAAACTAAATGGAGGTTAGCCACCTTTGTGTTACTTGACAGTGATTTATCAATGTTTTCAATTGTGTAAAGCTCCTCATAAGTTTATAATCAACTATATCGTCTTCTTTATCACCCATGCAGGAAAAGATGCACAATCTGTTCCAAATGGAGCTTCAGCCAACATTGAGAAAAAGAAGGGAATGATTCTTCCATTTCAACCACTGTGTATGACATTTCACAATGTCAGTTACTTCGTTGACATGCCAAAGGTTAGCCTGTTCTTCCTCTTCTTTTTTTGGTGTTGGTGTATTAAGTCTATAAGAAAAAGCTAACAAAATTTCTGTGCGTATCTTTGAAGGCAATGAAACAAAAGGGTCTCCCAGAAACGAAGTTACAGCTGCTGTCGAATGTAAGTGGAGTTTTCTCACCAGGTGTTCTGACTGCACTAGTTGGATCAAGTGGCGCAGGGAAAACAACTTTGATGGATGTGCTGGCTGGTAGGAAAACGGGTGGATACATAGAAGGAGATATTAGGATTTCAGGTTATCCAAAAGTGCAGCATACGTTTGCCAGAATTGCAGGATATGTTGAACAGAATGATATACACTCTCCTCAAGTAACAGTTGAGGAGTCTCTATGGTTCTCAGCTTCGCTTCGCCTTCCAAAAGAAATCAGCGTAGAAACCAAAAAAGTAAGTGCGGTGAATGAAATTTGGTCACTGAAGTAATTGTTAGGGACTTCTATTTAATCCAATTTAACTTTATTTGTTACAATGTGACTGTAGGAGTTTGTTGAAGAAGTTATGAGGCTAGTAGAACTTGATAATCTTCGAGACGCTTTGGTGGGAATGCCTGGCAGTAGTGGCCTATCAACAGAGCAGAGGAAGCGATTGACAATTGGAGTAGAGCTTGTTGCAAACCCATCCATAATTTTCATGGACGAGCCAACATCAGGACTTGACGCCCGAGCTGCTGCTATTGTCATGCGAACAGTACGGAACACTGTTGATACAGGAAGGACAGTGGTGTGCACCATTCATCAACCAAGCATTGATATTTTTGAAGCCTTTGATGAGGTTTGTGTATGCTCTATATGCCTACGGATCATCTGAAATTGAATAGAAGAAGTAAATTTGCCTTATATTTTGATGCACAGCTACTGCTTTTGAAACGTGGAGGACGGGTGATCTATGGAGGAAAGCTTGGAGTTCACTCACACACTATGATACAATATTTCCAGGTGATCTTGGCCTTCAAGTTTAAAACCTTTTTTTTCAAAAGCTTAGTTCTGCCACTCTTTGACTTACTGTTATAAAAGTGGTATAAGACTTCAATTGTCATGTTAGTGTTTGAAGTAATGTACTGAAAAGTTGGTGTGGCTTCTTGTTATTCAGGCGATAGAGGGAGTCCCTCCCATACCAGATGGGTACAATCCTGCCACTTGGATGCTTGAGGTTACCACTCCTGGAGTTGAAGCGAGCATCGGCGAGGACTTCGCAAACATATACAAAAACTCCAATCAATTCAGGTAACTTTTGCTTCAGAGAGATTGCTGTTTCAAGATTTGGTATATGTTAGCTCATTACTAATTTTACGTTTCATGTTTACGAAGAGATGTGGAAGCTTCCATAGAGGAAATGAGCATTCCGCCACCTGGATCAGAACCGTTACAATTTGATACCGAGTTCTCTCAAGATATCGTATCACAGTTTCAGCTTTGTCTGAAGAAACAAACTCTTGTTTACTGGAGAAGCCCACAGTACAATGCTGTGAGATT